>ML101220.1:0-49912 GCA_003697995.1 Taxidea taxus jeffersonii | reverse complement strand
GGGGGGGGTAGATATATTTGGTGCACTTTATAGAGGAGAAAACCAAAGAACAATGAGGTTGCGTTTAGTTTCCTCTGGAATAACCAGATGCCGGTATGCTGCTCATAAGGGGCAGAGTCGGATCTAGAACCTGGGTTTTCTGACTTGCAGTATAGTTCATTTCCCCTTACACCAAAACTACCCCAATCACAGTCCCGTGATCTGAAATACCTGAATTTTAAAGCCCACCATTCATTCTTGGGCTGGAACATTACTCCCCCACATAAGGATGCCATTTCTCTGTCACAGCTAAGCAAACATTAAGGGAGCCCATTACCAGTTATGAAGTTCATGCCACTGTCTAATTGATCTCTGAAATACAGCCCCACCAAAGAGGCCAGAGCATGCAAAGAAAGCATGAAGGACTGAAGTTATAGCAGGAATTAAAACGATGCTAAATTAATGCATTCCCGAGTTGCAGGATTATGAGCAAGTGTTATCGTGGGTAAGGCTTCTGTTCTTTTTCCTATTGGAAACTCCATTCTCTTTAAAAGATCAACAAGAAGAACCAAAAGGGAATTCCCTAAGGTCAGCTCTGAGGAAACATAAACCTCTAATTCAATAACTCTGCTACTGCTCTGAAAAAAGGCTTTATTATTGCAACATCCATATGGAGCCAATTGGACATTAATGACTAATCAATCCCTCCCCTTTCTATTCTACTTAAAGTGTCACAAACCATGTTTAGATTAGCCCATTTCCTGCTTAGGATTGCTCAAGATGTCTTTTGTTCTTTCAGGCCCAGCCTGATGGAGGCAGCTTAAACAAACACACGACCAGAGTGGCTCAGGAGTTATAAAGTGCCATATGTGAATGAACAAAGGGGCTATACTAAAGCCTTTTGTGGTATTTGTTAATGTTTTTCATCTGAGCTTAAAAAGGCTTAATGACTTTGTGGTGAGCTGATGCATGTGGCTCGTGGCTTTGCAAAATGAAGGAAATTCTAACCAGTGATACACCAGTCTGTAGTTTCAAGAGTCTTTTGCTTTCAGTTTTGGTGCTCATGTTTACTTTTTTTTTTAATTCTCAAGTTATATTTGCTTTACACAGATAGCTAAACAGAGACCTTATCTTGTTTCAACTATAGGATCCAAGGGCAACTGGGATAACTTCCGTGATTCTTTATTTTAATGACCTGAAAGCAGCAGAGAACATCAAATACTCTACTTATTATCTATTTGTTATTTGTATGCACAGGAGAAAAGCTTACAAGCTGTTGAGCCCACGCAAAAAGACATCACTTAAGTTTGAACCAGAGACCACTGTGAATGAAGTAAGACAATAATAGGTTCTGGCTTCCTAAGTTTTCAGGAGAACCAGGCTTGGAATCAAGTAGATTCCCTTGGAGAATACAGAGGCTGGTAGAAAGCTGGGAGGCTAAATAATTCATGTTGCTCAGCAGCTTCTGGCTTCATCCAACTCAATAAACTTCCATAGATTCTACATGAAATTAAGGAGCACAAACCAAGATGAAGCAAAACTCAGAATTAGTTAACAAAGATACTACTAAATCCATTCTCCTGTTTCCATCCTTTTCACTCATCGATTGCCTTGGCCTCACTGTCTCTGCTGTACTATTATAAATACTAGCCATCTAACTGATGGGTTTACTTCCAGCTTTGTGTCCCCCATCCCCACTTAATACCTTTCCTAATTTCACTCAGAGTGATCCATCACAAATACAATCCTGACCAGTCTACTGCTATATTTAAAAGTCTTCAACAGTTCCCTAATGCCCAAAAGATGAAGTCCTTAGTCAGGCTCCTCATGACCTGGTCCTTTCCCTAGGTCTCTAGTTCCACCTCTGCCTTCTCTACTTCAAAATGTTTTCCTTTATCTATACTGAACTACATCTTGTTCTCCAGATAGCCCGTTGTTTCATACTAAGAATTCATGCTTTCCCTTTTCCTAGGATTTCCTGTCCATCTTGCAATCACTTATTCTTTGACTCATGTCAGGGCTGGTGGTTTCCATGCAGTCTTGCCTGGTTTGTCAGTTTGGGCTAAGTCTGGCAGGCTCCCATGGCCTCCTTTGCAACCCTTTATCTTAACATTTATCATATTTTGTCCAAATTACCAGTTGTATGTGCTCACCTTCTTCCCAAGGCTGTGCAACCCAAGAGGGTAAGGGATGACTACGTTTTGTTCACAACTGCTTCCCCAAGGTATTCTACACAAGTGGGCATAAGGGAAATAAATACTCAGAGGCAGAGGGCAGTGGACATCTCCAACAGTGAACATTCTAGAGTGAGACTCAAATATCTACATGCTGCTTTAGATCCTGGGAATGTCTGAAATTAGATTTTGAATACATCCCATTTTTATCATAACTACTAAACACCTTTCCTTCTTTGATCACCCTGCAAAGCAATAAGGGAAAAGACACCCTTTGGTGTTTGGGACCCAGAGAGCATTGGTTCTAATCTGGCTTCTTTTATTGACTTGCCACACCACATAGTTCTAAAATCCAGCTTCCCCTACTTCCTGGGAAATCTTGAAAGGATGACAGGGCAAGTCTGAGCTTTTTGGAAATCTTAAATTGGGAAGGTGTTCTAGTGATGTAGCATACGTGTAAATATATACAGCTGAAGCGTGTATTCAACAGAGGGCAGAGTCATTTGGAAACAGATAAAACACGCTCATAGAATAGGAACATGTTAACATGAGAGGGATATTAAAGATCATCTAATTCACATTCCTTATTCCACATGAGGAAACTGAAGTTTAGAAAGGTGAAACTGACCAGGTCTCACGGTTAGTAAGTGGCAAAATCACAAGGAACTTGGATGTAACTATACCCTAAGTTTCACGTTAGCCATCAGAATTAATTTCTAAAATGGTCAGTTGAATTGTTTCAGTCGCATCTGGACTTGGCTTTTAAGACTCAATAAAACTCATTTAATTGGTTTCTCTTCTCTCTTTGTTTCAGGGAATTTGCCTTTTATTAGAATGAGAGATGCAGATCATGGGTACAGTAGAAACTAAATGTTTTTATTAGGTTATGGTATGAAAATAATAATAGAAGGACTTGGGGCAGTCAATTCATTTCCAAGATCCACCAGAAACTTCTTCACCCCAAGAATCTGGTGAAAGTATTTGAAAGGTACCTAATCCTTGAACAGTTTGAAAGACTTTTAAAAAACTTTTAGAAGTTTCTGTTTCTCATTTTTTCCCCCTGCTTTTTAATGAAAACCAACAGGAAAAAGCTACTCCAACAAATGCAAGCAACTCAATCAGCTCATCTTGGGGAAAAATGAGAGTTAGTGTGGTTCAGACGCTGTGCAGTTAGACAGATCTGAGTTTTATCTGTACGTGTGACCTTTCCTAACTTGGGAAAATTATTTCTCTTCTCCAAACGGTAATCTCATCTCCTGACAAAAGAGAGCTAATCATTTTTACTTGGCAGGATCCTTGTGAAGATTAAACAGGAATGTAAATTTCTTAGCTCATCTACTAGAACCCAGGGACCACTCACTAAGCAGTAGGTGCCATTAGAAATAGCAGCAGTAGTACCAGCAAGACAAGTCTTACAATGTCTAGTCCAGTACTTAGGACATATCAGGGGCTTAACTCCTAACTATTCCATTTCCAGTCTTTCCCCATACCTGGTAATGTTTCCCAAACTGCACAGGCCTGTTCTTCAGAGTAGTTAAAAAATGAACCCACACGTTAGCTGGAGAGTACAATTTACTACTTCATGGAGCTCCTTTTCTGCCCGAAGTCTAAAAATATTCAAAAGGGTCTCTACGATGGAGAGCTAAAATGTATCATATATGCACAGGGTCCAACCCCAAAAGACCATCTCATATGCCCCAGTTCCCACATGTGAAAACTAACCAGACTATCCTGCTCAGTCCTGGCCAGAAAAAAAAGGAAGGGATCATTATCTTGCGAATTTATGGACCAGCTTTTTATAAAAAAGACTCTTTCAAAAATAACAAAGGATTAGGATTATTGACTATGAGACTGTAATAAATGAAGGGCAAGGTAGTTTCAGGGACATTTGACTGTTCTTCTTTCTCCTCCACTAACAGTTCTGTAAGTCTGCAACATGGACTAATCATTCTCCCTTTCCATTTTGTCCTCATGTGGGACCAGACTTCCCCGTGAAACGTGATCTTATATTGAAGCAGCATGAAGTGATTTCTCTGCCATGAAAGCATATATAAACCAGTAAGCTGCAATTTGTATTTTTAGTGTAAATTTAAAATGATTGAATATATTGCTTATGAAATTCTTCTCTCCGGGGCTAAGACTTAGGATATTAAGTTTTAGTTCAGAGTTAGTTTTTACAGCCTCCTCCTAAATGTAACAGTCTACAGTATAATGAAAACCCCCATGGATTCTTACACACTCACTTCCCTCTGGTACCAAGACCTAATATGGGGCATCATGTCTACGGGTAAGTAGTTACTGAGCAAAAACAATTGAAAGAACCACTCTCCACTAATGAGAGGCAAAAGTACAGGAGAGATCTGTAAAACATCCATCAGTCACCTCAGACAAGGTGAAATCACACTTAAATGAACAATATAGCCAGGAAGGAAAGAAGTATTTTTAATATGACTCAGATGAAAACCCTCCTGACTCCTACTCAGCTCTCTGATAATGTGATAAGAAAGGACACTCATTGAATTGCCACCCCCCCAAAAGGCTATTAAACAGAACAGAGGAATAAAGAGACTAACGGATCTCCCAGACTAAACTAACTACTGCTTTTCCATTATTTTTAACCTCTACAATCTAAGTCAATCTTGAACAATTAAATGTTAATGCCTATTTGGTGGCAAAGTCCAAACTTTTGAGCCCGGCATTCAAGGCTATCCCAATATGGAACCCAGATATTTCCATAACACATTCAATTCCACAAATATTTACTGAGTACAAATATATGTGAGGCTTTTACTGGGCTTGGTGGGGAACACAAGGGTCAGAAAGGTGATGCTTCCCTTCTGGAACTTCCTTATACATGTCTGTGTGCTTTACCATTCCTGCATCTGCTTGGATTATTCCCTCAATGGAAAGTTCTTCCGCTTCTCTCTGCTCACCCAAACCTAAGCTTATCTCCAGCTATATTTCTATCAGGCCTGCTACTGCCATTGCTGTCCAAAGGCACTGTAGCTTCCTTTTATAAACAGCACGTTTTTTTGGTTCCTTAATGACGGACCTGCACACGTAACCCCCTCAGTTGCTCTGTTTTCTATGTGTTGCTGTTATAATCCCAACCACATTACTAGCTCTTGAAGAATATAGTGCAGTCCATCTTTACAAAAATCCTTCCTGCCATGCCCATATGTGCTGTGCACATAAGAGATGATCAGTATATTGTAACATGAACATGGGAGTAAAACTGAAGATTGGGGGCCCCTGAAGTACGGAAGGTTTGGCTATCAGCATCAGCAATTCAGTCTACAGAGAACCACTGCTAGAGGATGAAATGGCAGGCAGTGGGCACAAGCAAACAGTCGTAGGCAAGCCAAGTAAAGTGAGATCATGAATATAAAAGAGGGAGATATTGAAAAATAAAAATATGTTAGTTAAAAAAAAAGATTAAGTCGGTAACAAGAAAATGAGAAAGAGCTAGGTGGTTATCAACTTTTTGAAGTAAGTTAGAGGCACAGTTATCAGAACTTGAAAAAGAGGAAAGGACCAACTGGGGGAAGGGAGGGAGAAAGTTGATCTCAAATCCAGTCCTGACCTTAAGCAGAAAGAATTTAAAAAGCTCTCCAAATTGGCCAGATGCTCTTTAAGTCCCACCAGGCTGAGGTTGGGCTGAATTCACTGGCCTGTAGGCAGCAAGTCAAATGGCCCTTACTGCCAAGACAGGATGACTCTGGGACAGGTAACCCAGCCAGCGTCCATACCTCAAGAGCTACATAGTCAGTCCGAAGATGGCAGATAGACCTCTATCAGCCAGGGTTTGCTCTGATGTGTTGGAACATGTGAAGCAGACCGACGTGGTACTGAGGAGGCGTGGACTGATTTTGCAGTCCCACTGGGAGCATACGCAGGCTGCTCTTATCTTGGATCTAATTTTCATGGTAGATGTTAATCTTTTGTGGCCCAGTTTCTCAGACAAGTTGGAGAAGTACTTCTATGTGATTCAGTAATAGCACAAACAAGCATTTTTTCCCCCCTAGGGTAAATGATATTCAGTCAGAAAATTAGCTAGGGGTGTGTGTGTGTGTGTGTGCATGGTATATACATTGTCCCTGACACTTCTTTAGAGAAGAAGCCAGCCCAATGAGAAAGCAGCTCTTGGTCAGGGCTAGGTTCCTCAGTAAAGGGAGGCAAGCTCCTTGGGCTTCCTAGCTTAAGCAACTCTGAGAAGCAGGTTGAGCACCCTTTATGGAGTATTAGGGGATGGAGTTATACAAGAATCTTGACATTTCACTCTCTTGCCCCATCAGGACAATCCATCACTTGGAGAGTTCAATGGAAATTGTTTTCCACCAACATTAAAAGTTATTTGGGAGCTTTTAAGACACAGCAAATATATTTCTTTAAGAGAAGTTTATTTGCTTGTTTAAGAGAGCAGCACTTTATATATAGTGCTGATATAAACTGGTGCACAGGCTCCTCTAAAAATGTTTATATCCACAGTAAAATACATTTTTGTGATACTCATACAACAGAGTTAGTCCAGAGTCAAGGGCTTGGTGAACTCGGCTTATCTCCCAGCCCATGGCTGTTACTTAGTCCTCATGGGCCTCCCTGGTTGCTAATCTTGGCTTCGGACCCCAGCCTGCTGGTTCCATAGAAACTGCTTTGCCTATCCCTTCCTCTAAGATCCCTGGAAACACCATCTTAGGCTGACTCCATAGTCAGACCCACAAGCCCACAGCACAGCTCTGGTTAGTGCACTCTTCGGATTTACCTCCGTCTTTTCTTTTAATATGTACAACTTCCCATCTTTTTATGCCTGATATATACTCTAGTATTCGAATTCCTTCTTGGGCAAAGACATCTCATTATAGAGATAGTATATTTCTATAACAATTTCATTCCCTTAAAAGATGGTGTGGTTCTTAATTGATACCTGTTACATTCTAGTTAACTTAAAGGTGAGTGATTTCAATTATATGACAGTATAATAAGACAGTTAAAAACCTGTCAACTAGAAATCACCTGGACCAACTTCTTCAGCTACAGATGCAAAAATTCACAGAAAGAAAGGGACCCGCCAGGGGTGGAGCAACTAGAATTTAAATCCCCTAGCCCTTGAGCAAATATCTGGAGGAGTTTCATGCGGAGAAACAGGAGTTTTATTTTTTTTGGAACCCAGAAGTCAGACTAGAACCAGTGACTAGAAGTTACAAGGAAGCAGAAACAAATTCTGGCTACCAAGAACAAAGAATTAATAATTAGAATAAGTTTCTCAAGAAGTAGTCAGTTTTCTGTTAATAAACTAGGAGAGGCATTTGAACAGAAGTGAGGTGACTACTTGTCAGGGATACAAGAAGGGATTTCTGGGCTGGAACTGTAAATTTGGTGATGTCTCTCCTTTATTCAAATTCTGGGAATCTAAGGGTGGCAGTGCGATGCACTGTAGCGCAGTGGGCTTGAAGGAATAATGGCTTTCACATCCCAAAGTATAAGCTGTTGTAGCCCTTAAACTCCACACCAGGTTACACTATAGCTTCCCTGTGCTGCCTTGAATAAGCTGTGTATCTTCATGTCACTCTTCCCTTCCCACCAGGAAAAAGGATCCAGGGAGGGGAAAGGGAATGAAAGAAGCTCCACAGACTTCTGAGAGTGTGAATCCAAGGGTAAACAGAATTTTTATGAGAAAATAATATTAATGTTACTAATAATGTTAATATTAAGTGGTGCATTTTTAAGGGGGAAAAAAAGGAAAAGTTGCGGTCTCTCTTATTTGTCTACAACCAGAGAGCTTAAGTTGACAATAATAGAGCTAACCTGAGGTATAAAGTGTAGAAGCAATCAGAAGCTCACCAAAAAATAAAGCTTTCAGGAGGGTGAAGGCCATGTTGGCTGGGATCCAATTCATAATTCAGTACAAATCTATAAAACTCTTCTAAGCAAATCTGGGACTCTGAGAGCAACAGTTCGAAAAAGGGACTGTTCTTGGAGCATGTATCTATTTCCAATCAAATCAATGCAAGTTTTTAATACATGGAGGACAGAGAGCACATCACCACGGTTTCAGCCCAGGGTCCAGAAGTCTGGCCAATGATAATCACTTTCAGAGCTCATATCCCACTATTCCCCACATCAAAATGAGGTGCAGCCTCCCTCTGATGCTTGGGAATTAAAAGAAGTCTTGGGAAAATGTTTTCTTAACCCAGATATTCTTCAAAACAGAAAAAAAAAAAAAGAAAATATTTCTTTAGAGATCCCAGGTGTGAGGGAAAAGAAACAGGATAGAAAGAATATGAAAAAGAAGCAAGCCACAACTGTTATTGCTGGGAGAAGAGAAGGAGAGGACCCATCTATGAAAGGCAACTGGGAATTACTACCAGAGAGAATGTCTATTTAATAAAAAGAAAAGTTCAGGGGACTTGAAAACTGGATGCAACAAGTGGCACAAATATCCTCTCAAAGGTACTGGTCTCCTCTTTCATCTCTCTGAGAAAAAACTAAGCAGAAGCTATTGTGCCCAGATCACTTTTCCTATAAGGAGCACACACTCTGTGTCCCATCTTGGAATTGGAAGGGGCCTTAGAGGTAACGGAATCCAGAACCTCTCTTTTGAGAGATAAGGAGGCATTAGTCACTCGCCTGCCATCCTTTAGTAAAAGAGCCTTAATCCAAACCTCCCAACAACCGGGCCAGTGCCCTTTCCACTCTGGTTTGCAACCTTGAAATTAGGAGAACTGGGGGAAGCATCACACTTTTGCCAGAGGATAGCAAGGAGTGGGGAAATGCCATGTGAGGAGTCCATACAGCTGTTCTTCATTCTTAATACATCGTGACAGATGACTAATCGAATGCTCTCTTCCTTCCATGTCCCACATAGGGGCTAACACATATTGGGTGCTCAGTACACAGTAAGTCTTCAACTGCTTCAAAGTATAACAAGACCTTACACATGTTTCCTAAGCCCCCAGCACCAATGAATTTGTAGTTTTATAAATATCATGGTGAACAAGAAATGCTGTCTTGTCATATTCAAGCCAAATAACAGCTGGACTTTAAAAATAAAATTTTGAAGGCATTTGCCTTTTATATTTTTAATTTCTGTTTTCCTGGCTTATGGTTTTGTCATTTGATTTTGATGAGTATTTAATACACATGCACAGCTGCCTCTTTGGGTGACCTTTCCCTCGCTGTCTCCATGCTCAGAGCTGCGAAGCAGGTCCACAAGTTGCTTACTAAGTGATATTGGCATTTTCACGACTGGCAGATATTTTCCTGGGAAGCCCAGCTGGAACAAGCCCTCATCTCCTAAGCTGACGTACTTCAGTGTCTTCAGAAGCCTCACAGGAAGATGGGGTGCAAGTGGAGGACAGCATAGCCCTTTAAGATAGAAGTTGTGCCTTATTCACAATAGCCAAGACATGGAGGCAACCTAAGTGTACATTGATGGATGAGTGTGTGTGTGTGTGTGTGTGTGTGTGTGTATAATCATATTTCCTTTATCTCTCTCTGTATATATCTACACACACACACACACACACACACACAACTCTTGAAGGAGTTTCATAGATGAATATTATTCATCCTCAAACAAGAAGACAATCCTGCTACCCTACAACATGGGTAGGCCCTGAAGACATTATGCAAAGTGAAATAAGTCAGACCGAGAAAGACAAAGAATACTGTACGGTCTCACTTACATGTGGAATCTAAAAACAGCAAACCCAGAAACAGAGTAGAATGGTGATTTCTAGGGATTGGACGGGGGGAGGGAGAGAAGTTAGTCAGAGTATAAACATCCAGTTTTAAGATGGATAAGCTGTGGGGAGCTAAGGTACAGCATGGGGACTATAATTAACAATACTGCTTTATATACTTGAAAGTTGCTAAGAAGGTAGATCTTAAATTTTCTCATAAAAAAAGAGGAGATTATGTAGGGTGATAGATGTATTAACTAACTTTATTGTGGTAATCATCTCCTAATATGCATGGGTACTAAACCATCACATAGTGCACCTGAAATTTATGCTGTTATATATCAATTCTATCTCAGTAAAGCTGAGGAAAACATTTTAATTGCCATGCCAAGCCAGAGGAAACATGGAGATGATCACGGGTGGACTGAGAAGAGGTGACGTGCCAGGCTAGAGCTGCAGGAATCACTGGCCAACTGAGCTGACCTAAGTAGCTTTCACTCTGAATCCCTGTGGGGCACAATGAAGTCTTGATCTTTTTAGCACTTTTCTCAGTGGTAATTATGCCTGCCTGTCTGTAGATATTTCCCTTTCAAACTTCTGTCTTCCTTCACTAGACTTTAAACTCCAAGAGGTGAGGAACATATCTGTTTTGCTTCCCTTGGTTTATCTAGTGTCTAGTTCTGGCACATGTTTGACGCTTAAGTAATGCTTTATTTTGTTCTGTTTTGTTTAGACCATAAGCTGACGGAAGGAGTTTATGTCATAGTTATTCTTTTATCGCAGTCCCTGCCTACTCTTCCTGTTAAGGGAAATGCGAAGGAGCGAAGTAGAGAGAAGTATCATGTGTACCTGCTATCTGCTCTGACTTTAATAGGAACTGTAACCCCAGCAGGCTTTGCAATCAGCTCTTACTTGAACAGACGCCAGGAAATATCCCGAAGTCAGCAGAAGGCTGCTGCCCATCGCAGCCGTCCTCACAAAGGCAGTGCGCTTCTGTCCATCCGAGAGCTAGTAACTTGACTCCATTCATGAACTCACAGTCCCCCAAAGCACATGAGGTCTCAATGGCAACTCTGGGCAAGCTTCTGAAGGGAGGTTTTCACACGCTCCTTAAGCTCCCGGGCCACTACAGCCCTTCTTCTATTACACTCACCAGCACTGCTGCTCTGTGTGACCGAGTAACACGAGAGCTGGGGTAGGGCATGACTTGCTATATTTAGGGAGAGGAAATGGGTCATAGTGAGGAAGGTCACAAGGAGTTTGTTCAGAAAAGTAAAGGCACCATGTATTTATCTGTGTTTACATGGCCTGCAGGGAAGTACGGGCCTCAGGAGCCTGGGTTCTCAACTCTCAGCTCTACCCTGACTTGCTACGTGACTGGTGGCAAGTTACTTGATTTCTCTCACCTTTAATATTCTCATCTGAAAAGTGGAGAAGAAATAATAACTTAACAGAGTTGTGGAAGGTTTATGTGAGGAAATAGGTGTAAAACCTTAGCACGGTCTCTGGCAGGTAAGGGCTTCAAAAGTGTTTGCTAACGAACAAATAACAGGAACAGAAACCAAAGTAGCCAGGGAATTGGTCTGAATCCTGATGATCTGGGTATTGAACGGAATTTCCAAAAATATTTCCATACAATATGTTTCCCTACAGTTAAGGTTTTCATTTTCTCCTTTCACAATGGTTAGTAACTCTGATCATGCTTTTTAATTTACCGAGCCCATGTTATCGTTAACTAAAACATTAGCATTATTGAGAGGGAACTGACCATGTGTATAGCCATTAGACAGTTAAAAAACCCAATGAAGAAGGAAGGATGACAGATTAAGAGAACTTCTGGAACACGGACAAGGTGACAGAACTCTATACCTCCTAGTCTATGGAAAAATGAACAGACTGAAACCTCCAAAGTGGTGAAAAATATTATTTCACGGTGTTCAGTCAAACACTTGGGTACTCTGTGGTATGACCTTGCAACAGAATTGAGACAGGCCAGACCTGAATAACTGGTCCCCGAAACCAAGGAACCTCAATCCTCATGAAAAAAACCTATACTCCGAACCACCTATAAAATATCAGTTGTGCTCTTGGTACCCATTCTTCACAAAAGTCAGTGAGTATATATCCGGTTTTGAGTCCTCTTTATCCCTCCCTTCCTCCTCCTTTTCTCTTCCTCTTCCCCATTCTTCCCCCAAGCCCCACACACATACCAATCAGAATTTAACACCTTGTCCCCAAAATTATCATTAAACATCAGTCTCTCCTATTTGGTATTTTAAAAATCTGCCTTCTGGAAACTCTGAAGTGCTTCCTAATTTTTTTTTTAAGATTTTATTTATTTATTTGACAGGCAGAGATCACAAGTAGGCAGAGAGGCAGGCAGAGAGAGAGGTGTTGGGGGTGGGGAGAGCAGGCTCCCCGCTGAGCAGAGAGCCCGATGCAGGGCTCGATCCCAGGACCTGAGATCATGACCTGAGCCGAAGGCAGAGGCTTTAACCCACTGAGCCACCCAGGTGCCCCTGCTTCCTAATGTTTGACACTGTCCATCTTTTAGCACTCATGCCACGGACTGCTGAACTGCCGAGATGGCCCCAAGCTTTCAACAGAAGCCAGGCCCAGTTCAGATGTGGCTATGAAATGTCTCCATGTGTTTTCAGGGGATTAGGGTTCTGGAAGAAATTCTGCCAATGGTAAGATTCTTCTCCTCAAGCTAAAGAACTTCAGCTGGGACCCAAGTTGGGTCAAGTATTGTGTTACTCTGAAGAGAACAAATTAATCTTCCCTGACTAGTGGGAGAGATTCTGCCAAAGGAACAGCTAACGGGAAAACCAGTCCCTACTCTGTGAGGACACAGTAAATAACCAGGCAACATTACTACTGAAGTGCTGACCTAACTCATAAATTGCACCCAGCCTCTGGGGAGCAATTTCTGCTGATTTGCTGCTTGTGCATTTAAAACAAACAAATAAAAAGGGAAGAGAAGTGGACAGGCATTGATAGTGCTGTGAGTAAACCCACTGAGAGTGAAGCTGGTCTTTCCACCCAGACTTTCAAAAGATTTTAGTAATGCTTAGTGCTCGGGCACAGGCTGGGCCTTGCCCAGGCAATTAATTTTATGCAAGACCTACTGCAAACCATCATTGAGTTCCTAAAATGGTTTGACTGCACCTGGGACTCACTTGATTTAGGGTTAAAAAAAAATCCTCCTTTGTATGTTAGTCCTTTTTTAGCAAGAATTCAGCGACATGGATGATGACACACAGGATTCTGTTACTCACTGGAATGCAGAGGGTCCTTTTATTAAGCAACTGGAAAGTGGCACCTTGAAGTCCTTGAACAGCTGTATGTTCAGTAATATAGAATCTAGCTACCTCTTAACGTTCTCAGCTCTAATATATAACGGAGGCTAACATTTCTTCTGCTTTGCCAAAAAAATCCAGCCAGTAGTCTCAGAAAAGACCGTAGAAGGTCCTAGAGCTAACTCCGTTGCATGGTCACAACCTCCCAGAGCAGCAGAAAAGAGCTAGGGAAAAGCTACTCACCCTCTGCATCTTCTGGCCGCGTAAGATCGATGACACCTGGGCCCAGCTTCCCATCTTCACTTGACTTTCCTGTTAACTGGGGCCCCAAATTCTCAAAGCGTGTTCTTTCCTAGAGGAAAGAATAATCAGAGGCTTATTCTAGCTTCCGAAGTAGCCACTTTTTCGTTCCAGTTTCTACCTCACTTTTGTGGGCAAGACTTGGATTTACAAACATTGTTTCTGACCAAATGTGGGTTCAGAAAAGCTCTCCGGAAGGTTCCGCTAAAGCCTGATGGCGGCACCCATAGCGCGGACCGCGTCTAAAGCAAAGTACCTGCAAGGAAAGGAAACGGGTGTCAGGAAGCCCACCGGGCAGCACCGTACATCTTCTCTCCCTGGGATTTCCTCCAGGAGTCTAAAAGGAATGCAAGTGAAAGGTTTGAGCCTGAAGTGCAAAACTTCAAAGAACAATCCCCATTAAAATCTACTGCTAGTTAACGGGAGAGGAATTTTCTCAATTAGAGATCACAGTTCACATTGGTATTCTTGGGAAAATACCAATCAGAATTTTAGGCAAGAGGATTTCAAAAACAAATGTTTCAAAGCATCCAGAGGAGATGATGGCACTGATGCTCTTATTCTGCTTAGGAGCTGCCACTGGAACTTCCAAAGGAAGTAAAAAGGAGATTACTCCTCGCCCAGCCATTGAGTGAGGAAAGTGAAAATCTCCTGCCGCTATAGGAGGGAAACTCAAAGATGTTATGCTTGTTAACCAGCTCTTCTAGGAGAAGGAGCCTGAAATAGCATATTGAACTCTCCCTCTGCAGCTCTCTGGATCAGTAGCCAAGGGGTCACTGACCATCACTAAGATGGTGTTCTTGTCTGCAAAAACACAGCGCGTGTCCCCTTCTCGCCTCCTTGCAACTCTCCAGACTCAAACCTGGCTTTGTGTGGTGCTTATGAATGAATGAAACCTTGTTGTTCATTACTATGAAACAATATTAAATGTCATGTCAGCTTGAATTTACAGACATGAAATAGTAGCTTCCAGCTCCGGGAATGGTTTCTGCATGTTATACTTAATGCATTATGCAGCAGGAGAGTGCTGATTGCTGTTCGGTCTATTGTTCAATGACCTAGTTCTGTACTGAGCATGTTCGGCATTAGACGGAAACATTCTGTGAGTGTTCTCTTCTGTAAGATGTTTAGAAACTTGGAAATATTCTTAAAGAGCAAACATACAATTACTTGATAGAGGCTGTGTCTCATTTGTACAGTCCCACTACATTTGTGCTTTCTAATATGATTATTTTTGAATATCATTATATTTCTATAATTAATTCCCATCAGTCAAATTGTGCAGGAAGTCTTCCAGTTCCCCTTCATCGTGGAATATGTGGAAATCTGCGTTGGAAGAAAACACAGCATAAACCTTGCTTTCATCTAGCATCATGTCTATGAAAGGTTTGCAACAAAATCATAATCATGAATTTCCCCAACTGGGTAATACTAACCAGTTACAATAGTGGGCTATGGGCAAACCTCTGAAATACGACACTTATAAAAAACAGAATGAAAATAAAAAGCAAATTAGGCATGGTTCCCCAATATCTTCTGATGTGAAAACACCACTGCACAAGAACAAATTAACCCAGATGCAGGCCACAACAGAAAGCAACCACAAGCCATGTGGGAGTTTCACACATTGTTGGGGGGAGGACAGCTGCTTTTAATCAGCCAATTTCTATTTTGGAGTAGCACTTTTGGTTGTCATGATGTAAAGAAAAAGAATTAAAGTGAAGATGAGTAGTACCAGGGAAAGCAAAATATTCAACCTTTGTTTTATCACATTGTTTCGCATTTCAAATATTTGCATGTGAATGCTTTCCCTGTGTTAAATGCAAAAGGAGTTTTGATGTGACACCTGCAATCTTCTTGGAAGAACAACCTTTAGCTGTATTTTCATGGGGGGAAAAACAACTTTCTCTGAAAATCAACAGACCGTGCTACCTATCAATATGCATATTTCAAGTATCTTTCTAGTCATTCATTCTCTTTGATTTTACCGGAAAATATTCTCGGTAAAAAAAAAATAAAGTTCCTGAAAGAATATCAATATTTTGACAAGGAAGGAGAAGAGGGAAAATTACATGCCATGGTTTGTAAAATCCTAAGACAACAAAGCTTACATGATGATAATATCTTTTCTTTTATAAAAAATGAAGTGCACTCACAATTCAGTATTATCAGCTTGTTTTTAATCATAACAAAAAACATTCAGAACATTCAACAACACATTCACAGTGTCTTTGAAGTCATACATTTTTCTGACTTCATTGAAAAAAACATTCTTCGGCAGAGACACTTTCCTTATAAAATATCAATATTTTGACAGAGTAGAAGTCAAGGAAGAATATCCCATGAAACACTTGTTAAACAGGCAGAAAATAAATCAATGATAAAAATTGTTTTGGGCAGTGGGCTGCCTTTTATATTTGGTAATATTAAGCACTTGTGTTTGAGATTAAAGAAGGACCCTGCAAAGCCATGCCCTTTCATATACATTTCTACCTAGTCTCCCAGAAGATTTCCTTCTTCAAAGAATAGTTCAGAATATTTATTTGCCAGCCACATAACCATAAGATAAGAGGGCCTGATGTCTACAAGTTAGCTCCAGGCAGCTGGGCTACGCTTGGGAGGTGCAACGTGAGCCTGGCAAATACAGGGTGATACATGAGCACAGAGATTCATTCAGCTCCAGGAGGCTTCAACTTCTGGCCAGTAATTGCCAATGGGTATACCCCTATATTCACCAAACACAGACAGCGGGAGGCAAGTTCTTTGCTCCAGATTCTTCCACTCACTTGAACCAGCTCTCACAATATACACGTCTCCCGAGTAAGATATTTTGGAGATGTAAGCAAAATAGCTCAATGTTAATTGAATCTCAACTCCCCCCAGGAACATTCCCCAATCTTCATGTTGACGGCACAAGGTGCATTTTACATGCAGTGATGTGATCAGACGCTTACTTATGCATTGTCAGTCACAAAACATGCAGGCAACATAAAAGTTATTGAAAAAAATTAAAGTCTGAAAGTCAGCTCTGCTGTGTTGTAGGACTGTTGGCTCTCTAAGTGCTTTGAAATTATGATGTATGAGATAGATGTTGCATATTAAGTAAAGATATTGAAATGATAAAGCCCCCTTTAGTGAGAGCTGATGAATGTTCAATGCTACAAGCCACAAGACGCTGGCATCCATCATCTTCACATATTATCAGAGTCAATGACGGGGCAGCCTCACTGATGACAGATAGACTGCTGCATTATTATCCCTTATTTCCAGAGTCACTGAACAAACCATTCAACTCCTCGGGCATTATTTTTAACTTGCATTAAATTAGCAACTTCTCCCTCCCTACCATGGCAAGATTGATCAATTTTGTTTTTGCATCGGTGGAGAAAGAGAATGGATTTGGGGGACTAAAAGAACAGAGCCTTTCTTCCATCTGAGAAAAAAATAATCAACTTCCTCTTACTGGCAACAAATGTAAAATTGTGATATGGGGAGAGAACAGCAATGAAACAGTAAGCACACAATAATGGCTTTTCTTTGCACTTAGATAAAAGCTGAATTTTTGATGTGCACAGTATATTTTAATAAAATTTTATATACTATGTTTTATACACTTATTGGCTATTCCATACTAATGTGTGTGCTAACAGTAAAATTGCTCTTAAATTTATGTGTGTTATTTATACGTTCCCCCGTAACAATGCTTTTTGTTGTAAAAAATATTCTGTTTATTAATGTAACTTTACAACCACTGCATCCAAGATCCGTGGTAAATTAATGACATTTTTATTATTTTATAGTGTCATTAAATTTTTACTGATCACTCCATCAAACAGAGGCAGTAAAGGCCATAATGTAAACTGGGACACTTAGATCAGGCAGCAGGAAGACATTCCATATAGTCTGAAGAAAACTGCTAGCAATAAATGATATTTATACCATCTTTAAGCATGTTAGAATACTTGGATAAGTTTGGCCCAACTGTTTCAGTAGTAGAGTGGATTGTGTACTTAAATAACAGTTTGCTTGCCAGCAAGACAAGCCTTTTTCAAACCATCTGTGAGATGACTGATCGCAGCCATCTCCCGGAAAACACCCCATGAACTGTGGGATGGGCTGGGCGCCCTCCTGCCAGGATTACTGACACTGACCAGCCCACATCAGACCTCAACTCACTTCAACAAGGTCCCCTTTCCTCCAGACTCAAGTGGAGATCGGTAAATACCAAGAGAAGCTTTTTGCTCGTTTGCTTTACAAACAAATATATCTCATTTGACAGCTAGACATAGAGGGACAATGATGTATTTTATTCCAATGGTCGAGATGAGGGGTAATTTACCAACCTTTCTTCAAAGCTCCTTTCTAAGAATGTCAGGGGGTCATACACAGCAGCTGCAGAATATATACTGAAGGGGCCGTTACCTACATTACCTACACTGCAGTTAAAATGGGCAAAAAATAATTCTCTCTTGTTACTTTCACACATAAAATATTTTACATTAGTATGCTCTATGGTGATGCTCAATTAGTCTGCTTATAGAATATTTGCATATATGTTTTATACAAATATTTTACAATATTTTATATAAATGTATACATATCATATATACATAACAGCAACTAGGTAAGAGTAATTAGAAAATTTTATGCTCACAAGTTTAGAATCACCTATATCCTATGTGGGGATGTGGGCATGAGTCTTTTTTAAGTAAATAAGAATTTTGTCGTTATATCCTAAAATACATATTGAAATATTGAAGACTTCTTTCAAATATGTAATAATAAGGAGTTTTGAAGGAAAACTTAATACTGCAGACCCTGCAGTCACATTCGTGCGTATTCCTGAAGCAGAGTTCTCCGAGAGTAAGAACAAATACTCACATTATGAACAGGAATTCTCTAAGGCTGGCACCGTGTCCTGAGATAGTACCTCTCCTCAAAGTTTCCAGCTTTGTGTAAGCTGTTGAGTATTCCCCAAAAGAATCCTGTCACTTCATCCCAGCTCCCAGCCTTAGTTTCTCTCCAACCCAGGAAAACCTTCCCCAACAGAAAGCGAAGACTTCCCGGCAAAAAGCAGCTTTCTCCTTACACAGCCTGCCTTCCTGCCCTCTCTTTCCAGCACTGTGATTTGCCTCCCAGCTCTCCTTGTCCTTCTGCGCTCAGTCCCTGATCCAGGGTTGCTGACTTCTTTCACGGAACCCCTAGCACTGGTCCCTCTTCTCCCACCCAATGCCTCATCAGGAACTGGCCCTGCACTCAGGTGCACACTCCCAGATCACGGGCACCCCCTCCTCTCTGGACTGCCTGACCGTGGGGCTGCCCTCTGGGTCCATCAATGAGCACTCCTCACTGGGTCCCACCCACTTCATAGCTCTGATTTCAAACCTTCCACGCCTTCCTGCTTTCTGTTGCATCCCACTCACACTCTTCTACCTGGCTTTCAAGCCCTTCAGACACTGCGCCCCACATGTCTTTTAAAATTCCATTTCCTACAACTCTCCCATCATACATCCTCTGTTCGGGGTGGACAGGATCCTACTCACCTTCCCATAATAAGACCATGATCATGCCTGCTTATTCTTCCTCACCTCACTGCCGCTATGATAAGCTTCCTACTCTCTTCTTCCTTGCCAAATTCTACTCATATTGAAAAACCCAAGCTGTCTGTGAACTCCATCACCTCTCTGAGCTACCTGCTTTCCGAGAGACAAAATTCTTAGTCTCCCTATATAATTGGCCCCAGTTATAGACTATCTTTTTAAAAATCAAACTTTGGTTCATCTGCACATCCAAGTCTCCCCCTGAAACATCAGAAGATTTTTCAAGCCAAGACTTTGTTTTACACCTTTTCTATATATCATACACAGCATTTAGTAGTAGTTGCCTGTAAATCCTTGCAGGTTTTACAAGGCCACATAATTGATTTACCGACATTAAAAGAAACAAAAACAAAAACCAAACCAACCAAACAAACAAACAAAAACCCTGTAAAAGCGAGTGTCCCAAAGAAGAAGGAACTACCAATTTTCTAATATTTCAAGTTTGTGATAGAGATGTTTAGACTTGACATTCCACATGTGATGATGTCTCTTTGGGCAATATATATATAATAATAATCAAAATAAGGAAATCCAAAAAGAACCTTAAATATTTTATTAAAAAAGACATAAGCAACATTAAAGGGACATAACAAAATTTATAACATGAAAAAAGAGGTTTTTGGGTCTGACTTAGAATTTTTGCAGTTTAGCACTTGCACCTTTCAAAATAAAAAGGTCTCTCTCTCCCTCCCTCTCTCTTTTAAGCAGGACAATGCTAAGTATAATGTTGAGAGAGAGCCTGTATCTTACTCTGAAAAGCTTGTTCTAATTCCTTGCTCTGGACATACCCTGCTATGATGTGATTCCCAAGAAATACTACTTAAGCACACATATGGCTTCCTTTTTATTGATTTGACAAGCTCTATCACTTTATTAGCCTTTATTTAATATCCTTTGTAATACATTTAGCAATTTAGTGAAGGATCAGAAATGTAGGCTTTACACTAGAAAGTAACCACATGTACTTTTAAAAAGACGATCCTTGTTTGGAAGCAGTTACCTCGGAGGCACTGGGATTTACTTTCATAGTGGTATTTGGACGTTCGCAGAGACAGTAATCATGGTAATAAAGACTCTAGCTGGGAGAAATGAGGGTTATTATTGAACCTCATTGTTAAATGACATTTTGTCAGCTAAAACTATTAATTTGTCTAGCTTTTAATATACCCTTAACACCAAAATTGTGCTAGGACTCATGAATTAGTTAAGACCTAAGTTTTTCAACTGTGTTTGCCCCCATAGCATAAATACATGCATTGAAGTGGAGGTAGAAAAAAGGGTCACTTGTGATCATATACTATGTACAAGGCTCTGTTCAATGAATATTTTCTGTAACCTTTCTGTCAATACTACGGGAGAATATTACTTTTACTCTCAGTTTTCCAAGAGAAAACGGTGAGGCTTCAGAAAGGTTTTTTTGTTTGTTTGTTTTTCTGGAAGATTTTTTTCTATTTTGCTTAAGTCATTTAACCAAAATTTAGATCGGTGTTTGTGCTGAGGTGAATTTAGGATCATAACTCTACAACGTAATTACCATGTGATCTCTCTGAGCCCGTTTCCTCATTTGTAAAATAAAATAGAAAATGCTCATACTGCAGGGTTGTGATGATGAAATAAGAGATTATATGTGTGAGTGCTTAGCAAAAATAAAGCAACTCATAAAATATCCACTTATGTTAAAGATATTATTTAGTGTTTGCTAAATGTTTCAAAGCTAAACACTAATGAAGATAGTGTCCTGATCTAAAGGCCAATATCCATTCTCCTGTATCAACGAGGCAACTATATAAACAAAAACTGCTTTCCTTTTTGTCTCGGTTGCTAAGCATCACAGAACTAAATTTAAATCTCAACCTTAGTAACCATGTAGTACCTGGTTCTTGTTATTTCTGTACTTACAAGCCTTCAGTACTCCCCATCATCTCTATAAGGAGAAGCAAACTTCTCTGGAGAGCTAGTAAAACCGCTTATGATCTGGCTCCTGTTCTCCTCATCAGCTCTAGGTCCTATGCACTCCGGTTTACATTCTCTGTTCCGATAAGATGGAACTTCTTAGAGTTTCCCGAACAACAGAGTTATGATATCGTATGGCCTTGTGAATCTGCCTATGTCATTCCTTCTTTCTGGAATGCCCTTTCTTTACTGATAACATCATATTTAGTCCTATCTAGGCCTAATTAAAGCATTTCTCCTGGACATACTCCTTTGTTGACTGCCCTCCCCCAGCTCTGTGCACAAATTATCACTTTCTCTTTTGTTCCAGCACCACATCCTATTTATAGAAAGGGTGCTACAAAAATTGACTTATATGTCTGTTTACACATCTCCCCAGCTTACCCCTTAAGGTGCGGTGTCTATAATGTTATCTGTACATCATTAGTGTCTTTCGTGATGTTGGAACATCACTAGGTACTCTGGTTGCTAAATCCTGGCAATGCTGATAAAATTATTTCCCTCTCTTTGTTCATTTTAATTTTACTTTCAAACAAAATTAAATTAATTTTTAGAAAGTCCTTTTGGAAAACAATGAGATGTAGATGATTAAAAGCTGGATAAATATAAAGGAAGGTGGGCATGTCAGCTGAACAACAGAGTGACGTCCTGATCAGGGTTGGCCTGGTGCTGAGACACAGGAAGTCTGCCTGTTATTATTATTCAAAGGGGCTCTGTAAGAATCTTTCCTAAAATCTCAACCACCACCACAACTTTCGAATATTCTTCTTCTACATTCACACATTACATTGCTTAGCTATCCATCATTAGCAATTCATTCTTTGAATAAGTTGATAATGCCAATATTTTATGAAAGGACAATAGAATAAACTGTTAAAATCATATTAATTTAAAATCATATTAATTTCAGCTTAATTCACCTAGAGATACAAGAACATCTCTGGAGAAAATAATCCAGGTTAAACCATACAAACGGAGACATAAAGCATTTGGGCACGGGAGTTCCTCAGGTACTGCAATCCCAAAGAAAACAGCTTCACAAGAGTTTGAGAATACCCAAACTAAGCCAAGATAGCTATTAGGGGCTGAACTGTGTCTTCTTAAAATTCACATGTTGAAACCTGAACCCCTAGCACCTCAGAATGTGTCTCTTTTTGGAGACAGAGCTTGTAAGGAAGTGACTCAATTAAAATGAGGTCTTTAGGTTGGGCCCCAATCCAATCTGACTGGTGTCCTGAAGGGGAGGAGACATTCGAAACATGCAGAGAGAGACATTAGAAATGTGTGCCCATGGAAGAAAGACCATGTGAGGACACGGTGAAAATCTAGCCATCTGCAAACCAAGAAGAAGGGCCTCAGGAGAAATCGATCCTGCTGGCACCTTGCTCTTGATGATCCAGCCTCTAGGACTGTGAGAAAAACACTTTGTTGTTTAAGCCATCCAGTCATGACATTTGTTATGGCAGCCCTAGCAAATAAATACAATGTCTCCCCCGCCTTTTCTATCGTAAAAGGCTCTTGTCACTTCTGCTCCAAAAATACCAAATAGTAAGGCAACAAATTTTTGTCTTACTTGCCTCATTAACAATTATTTGGAAGCTTTTACCATTAGGATCTAGTAGCAGTTGGCAACTCTATCTCTCTCTCTCTATCTCTTTGAGATTCTCCAAGAAGAGGAAGTTCTCTGTTAAAAGGAAAGAAGACTTGTAATGGGTTGGCCAAGGAAAGAAGACTTATAATGGGTTGGCCAAAGTTTCAAGATTCCAGAAGATTCACACAGGAGGCAAGCTGTTCAGATCACCTCTCCGTGTACTGAAAAAAATGCCCCTGGACCATAAACTCATGGCGGGAGGGAAAGTGTCTCCTGATCCTCTCTGTCTCCTGCGAGGCCTGTGCCCCGTAACCACAGAAGAAGCAGGCAGCACATGCCTGCTGAAATGAACTGATGTCTGCAGAGCTTCTTGTGGATGTGTTTTATGGAGCTTTCAAAAACATTCTCAAATGATGTATGACAAGTTTCCCCCAGGATTTGAAGAGTACACCAAACTAAGCAAGTTCTCTCCACACACCCCTGGCAGAGACAGCGCCCTGTATATCTCCTGTAACATACACTTAGATTCTTGTCACTGATCATCAAATGATAAACGATAAAGTAGCATTAACTCTGAAGATATGAGATCCTTTTAGGTTTGGGAGCCACTGAGTTAAATTAGTTTCATCAGGATTATAGTGCTTACTGAACCCCTTTAACCAAATGCTTTCTGTCTCATTCATATGGTTTTAATATGGTTTTAACCAATTGCAAGGTTATTTATAAGTTTGCAATTCCCAAGTAGAGTTATAAAGTGTGCAGATTTAAGCAAATCCAGTTGTGTGGCAGCCCAACTCCTACTTAGATGCGGTTTCCAACTTTGTATTCATTTACAGAGGCATGATGCATATTTGTTCCTGAATATTCTCTGATTAACTATTTGTTTCAGTAACAAGTTCACAGAAAGTTTCGTTGTAGAAAGTACAGGAACTCCTATGCAAATTGAACACATCATTTTTAAAACGGTGAATTTTATCTCCATTAAAAGCACCAGCAAGGGGGTGCCTGGGTGGCTCAGTGGGTTAAAGCCTCTGCCTTCGGCTCAGGTCATGGTCCCGGGGTCCTGGGATCGAGCCCCACATCGGGCTCTCTGCTCAGCAGGGAGCCTGCTTCCTCCTCTCTCTCTGCCTGCTTCTCTACCTGCTTGTGATCTCTGTCTCTCAAATAAATAAATAAATAAATAATCTTTAAAAAAAAAGCACCAGCAAGACTTTATTATTCTAATGTTTATCATATGAACAAAGAGTGTCACAATAAAATTAATGACCAGCTAAGCAAATGTCCTTGTCCAAAAAAACCAAAAAAAAAAAACAAAGACCTAAAAACAAATCTTGGGAATTCTATTTTTTCAAAATCTAGGCACTTGATTTCAGATACTTATTGAATTTACAATGTGGAAACACAGATGCAGTTTATTCAATTTAAAGACACCAAAGCCATATAAAGCAAGAATGAATATCTTCTCCAAAAATATAACTTCTATTTCAATATTAGGTGGCAACTGATAAACTTGAAGATTTTTTTTTCTCAAAAACATCAATACAAAGGATGGAAAATGTACGATATTGCCACCATATATTTGTTTCAATTTATGAGATATATATCACATCTCCTAAGAGATTTTCCTATAATGTAAAGAACTATGTATACTACTAAATAACATATACCTTAAAAAAAAAGAAGTACGGAGCATATTGCTAGAAGGAAACGTAAAGGCATCTTTATTCAGAGAGCACGGAGAGCAAGGAGGTTAAGATGCTAACCCAAAGTCCAGCAGCTAACCAGTAACAGATCTAGAACAAACTTCTTACCCTTCAGACTCCTAGTCTCCTGCTCCTTCCACTGAACTACTCTGCATCACTGTGTAAAAAGCACACATGATGCTCTTTACAAACTATGCCAGTCCCTGATTACTTCATCTGTAAAATGAGGAAGCTGGACTAACTTATCTCTATGGTTCCTTCCATCTCTGAAATCTTATGATTCTATGATACTCAGCTCTATTCTCCTGAGACCTACAGGGCAGCCTACAGTGGTAAAATCACTGTCATAAATGCCCTGTTAAAATTATGCCCTGTCACAAAAAGTTTTTGAGCAGTTAGTTAGCCATATATTCAAGGAAATCATTCAAAGATAATCCATTTGTCAAACAAGCCTTCCAAACCATGGTCACATTTAGCCAAAAAGGATTTATTTGCTGTTTCTGAAATTCTATCTCCACCATGGGGAAAAGTGAATAGAAGGAAGAAGATACATAGGGAAGGGAATAGAAGGGAAAGCAAGGCAAAGGAAAGAGACAGGCAAAATCAGAGGGGAGACATTTTAGCCTGAAATTGGCATATTAATGCCTCATATCCCTACTATAGCACTCATTATGGTGGCACTAGGACAGAATAAATCCTTTTCTGTCTGAAAACAAAGTAACATAAACATAAAGATTACTGCTAAGAAAAGGGCCTCTCTTCAAGAAAAACAAAACAAAACAAAACCTGATTAACTCCTTATTGTCAAGAATTTGTATACTCTACTATTATCCTCCTTTCAGGAAATAGGAAGTACTAAGGTCAAGGGATGTTACTAATGGCTTTTCAAATAAAAACTAAAACTAAAAATAACCCAAGATTATATCTAATTATTCGTGGGAGAACTTTTCTTTAAAGTTAAGTAAAATTAAAATTTGGAAACTATGTTTTCATATCATGAGATCTAAAAAATCATTTTAAAATTGAAATTTTTAAAATGAGTTTAAAAGAAGAAGAAAATATTTAGGACCCTATTCAAAATAGTACTCCAACATGGCAACATTACAAAGGACAAAAGATAGTGCCCAACTGTGGTGATATGTGTTAATTGTATGGTTTTCCAAAGATGTGGGAGAACTGATATCAATTACAGTATAATTACCATTACTTCCAACAGAGTTAACATGTAGTTACCACAAAATAACGTACAATTAACTGGTGTCACATTGCACACCAGACTAAATAAGATACAAATTAAAAATTCCCAAATGTAGCCATAATACTCTTCTATCTCTCAAAAAAAAAAAAAAAAACTAGCAACTTTCTTCTCTGATAATGTCACAGTATTTTTCAAGAATTAGTGTGATTATCTAAAAGAGGGAGAAACTGTGACATATAAGTAGAAAGAACCATTTTTAGCTATACAGTGAAAAACTGCACGGAAAGGGAGATGCATGTATCAACAAAAATTTAAAGGTAATAAGCTAAAGCTATTGGAAATAAAATCAAAATTTTCCTCACGTGTCTTTAGGTTCCTGAAAATTAGCCAGCTATGTTTTAAAAGTGAGCTCAAGAATGTTCTTAGTTTTTACTGATACCTAACAGTTTTTCCTTTATTTATCAAACACTGTACAGGAGACTGCTTTAGTGGTGCTGTAGAAGGATCCAGAAATGAGGAAGTCTCCTTCTACAAAGGGAGCTCACAGAGAAGTTCTAGTTATTTCCTATGTAACGTGGTAAATCATGTCTCAATATAAGCAATTTCCTTATCAGAAGGTGAACTGCAGGGACAAAGAAGGCTTCAGTTCAGTGCGAAGAAGTGAAATTCCTTCTTAGAATGTCTCAAGTCAGCAACGATAACACAGGATGCCTCCACACGCTGCCTTTGAGAGGGGCACGTGTGGGAACACAAACGTGCCAAACGCTCCTCTAGGTTTAATTGGAAAAGAACTGAAAATGGCAGAGTGTGATGCTGTGAAGTTGATGAGAGGACAAAGGGAAAGTAGCTGTACTTCAAGTACAGCTTCAGTGTATCTGCCGTATCTGTTTCAAACATCTGGGCTTCCAATTATTTATTGAACTCATGTGTAAGACTTATTTGGGAATACTGCGAACATTATAGAACAGGAACATGCAAACTGCTTTGTAAAATACTTGTAGGACTGAACTCTTGCTGAAATCTTGAACAATATGACTGAAAACTGCTCAGGGACTGTTATCTTTTGGTAAGCGTGTGAAAACCCCGAAGAGGTTAATATGCTAAGAACAAATTTTGTAAACAGCATGCTATTAATATAGCAGACAATATTTTATTAGAAACTTGTGTTAAGCATATTTTTAAAGATTTTGTTAATTTCCTATATCTGGCTTTGTTCATCTTTAAATGCTGACTTGAGATTCAATGAGGCTGGACACTTTCGTAAAAGGATTGCACGTCTTGTTTAAAGATTACATAAGCATCTGCCTAGCCCCACAAAGCTTTCAGAGCACTTTGTTCCCTCTGTAGTTGCTATTTTCTTTTTTTCTCTGGATGTAGAGCTCGAGAATAGATGCCTTGTTCTTGCACTCAGGGCCATTGTTTTACTTTATTTAATTCATGCCTCTTTTGTTGGGCTCCAAGGGAAACTGAACTGGTTTGGGACAATGACAACAGAACAATGCTGGGCACACCGTTATGCCACGTTACTTCCCTTGTTCCCACATCGCTGCTGCATTCTTCTGATGATTGCAGCCTCAAAAAATGTGCTGATCACTGTGTGTTAGGCGACACTGCCAGCCCTGAGAAGCTAATATCCCAGATAGAGTACATTATGCACGTGATGTAAATGAGGTATGTACTCACCACGGATCGGCTGTTTGTCACCAGAGCGCCGGCAAACAGAGGATGGGTGCAAGAGCTTATTATGCCCTTTCACTGTGTCCACAAACGGCCAAAAAAAAAGAAAGAAAAGAAAATCACCTGCTCCTCACAGCTGACCTTAATTGGCACAAACTTGAAATAGTTTCCATTTAAAACACATTTGGGGTAGTAGAGCTTCTTAGTTGTTATTATATTAGGAAAAAGAAAAGGACTGTTGTCATCTCCACATTCAGAAATCAGACACTGAAATGCTTGCATTGAAGATATATTTGGGGTAGAGCTTTTTATATGTTATAATACTAGGAAAAATAAAAGGGTTGTCATCTCCACATTCACAAATTAGATACTGAATTGCAGTGTATTTTAGGTTATAATAGTGAGGGTAGAGACTGCACCAACTTTATTTCTCAGAAACTCAGAAATTGATCTTTAGCTTTCTGTTTCAATAATTTAAACATCAAGATAACAATGGCATTGGGGCTGAAAATCTGATTCACTTCATAAATCAGAACCTGGTCTTATAATTCACATTTGGGAATTAAATAGGAAGATTATTTTAAAATTAGGAATCTGACTGCCCAGTCTAAAAGCAAGGGCTTCAGTGTAATTAAGCCATCTTTCCTGCAGAATGAGGGAATGTGCTTAGACTACAGGTAAAAATTTCTAAATGAAATAAAAGCAACGCCTCCAAAGGCTATCTTACCAGACCACCAATAAGCAAGTGCAAATTTGTTCCTAAAGCTGGTGAGTGGCTGTCCTTGTCATTCTCCATCGTCTGCCTAAACAAGGGCAAACCTGGAAAATTAACCAGAGCAGAACACGGGGCAGAGAGAGTGCTCACTCACTCCCAAAGATCGCCTAACGTTAACTACAATGGATTTACACAGTCTCAAAGAAAAAACAGTTTTTTATAGAACAAATCACTTTCCACGTGAACATGACATCTAGCCGAGTCTTTAAACCTCTGTAGAATTTTTTAATTTTTAATTTTTAGACCAACTGATGACTTAAGAAAAGATCATAGCAATTATATAAAAGTTTTAAGATTATAGCTCTTATTTAACTCTACTGCATATATCTGACACAAGGGAGAGAACAACCTTAAAAAAAGACTAAATCTTTTCACTGATTAAATAAAACTCATATCCAATTTTTATATGATTAAAATTTTGATTTTTCATGGCTGAAGTGACCAAAAGACTAGCAAAACGAAAACTGCTGATAAGGCTGGCGGGCCTTCTAGCCTGCATCAAGACTAGCATATTAAAAAAATCTGTAATTTATATAAGGCTTCAAATTGTGGATCGTGTTCTCTTTTTAGTAATATGTTATAAAGGGCTGGATTAGACGGCTCAGACCAAATAAGCAAACAAGTCTTAATATAATCTATTTAGGAATCCATTTTGATTTGAAATATTAGTTTTCCCTTGAAGACCAACTGATATATTTATAGTGCCCAACCTTTGTACTTCGAGTTGTTTTATGATTCAGTGTCCATTGTTCTAAATAGTCACTTTTCCTTCTGGATAAACTGACTTGATTGCAAACTTTATTCTTTAGTTTCCACTTGAAGATAAATCAATATTAAATATTCCCTCAAACATCATCTATAGATCTTTTTTGTCTCATTACATTATTTCCTTGATGGGGGAGGGAGCGAGAGAGGGGGAGAGAAAGGAGAGGAGCATGGAGCCCGACATGGCACTGGATCTCACAACCCTGAGATCATGACCTAAGCCAAAATCAAGAGTTAGACGCTTAACTGACTGAGCCACCCAGGTGCCCCTCATTACAGTTTTTTAAAAAAATTATATGTTCACGGCAGTGATTCTGGCAAACCAGCTGATACAAAACCAAGTGAAATTCATTAACTCTCACAGTGCTGTGATCTCACCATACTATACTGACCAGTAAACCCATCTGCATAGCTAATTCTTCGTCCTCAGGTAATTCTCCTAAGAAAAAAATAAATGCTTCCTTTAAACTCCAGAGATCTTTGGTACAACAAACCCAATCTGCTTCAAATAGATTTCACTTCCTTTCTACATTCTCTCCTTCCCAGCACTACCCACAAATATGATAAACAAAAAATTGTTTTAGTTATGGCAAAAAAGTGATGACATGCTACTTATTTCTGCTATTAGCCTAAGGCAGCTTAAAATAGGAGACAGGAGGCACATGGCATAAAACCTCCCTTCTAAGCTGAAAATCACTGACTCAGT
This sequence comes from Taxidea taxus jeffersonii, assembly GCA_003697995.1. NCBI lineage: Eukaryota > Metazoa > Chordata > Mammalia > Carnivora > Mustelidae > Taxidea > Taxidea taxus. Next base: position 20,510 of record ML101220.1, on the reverse strand, counting down.
TACCTTGCTCCTCACATAATAGGGCACACACTCAGCCTTGGTGACCACTAGCATCTTCTAAATTGTTAAGTCCTTTTACACATTTACGTCATCTGTAAGGAGTGATCATCCTAATTTTATAGAATATACTGAGGCTCAATAATATTAGAGACACCCCCAAGATCACACATTTGACAGTTAAGAGTCAGAGGTAAGCCCAAAAGACAGGTCTTGAGATTTAACATCCAAGCTGAATTCCTTCTATGCTTTGACACTGCTTAATTTATGAGATTTGACTCAGTGTGAGGTACAGGTCTTGAAAAAAGGAAGATCAGGATCCAAGCTGGCTTCCAAAGCCTGGTACGTCCATATTTATTTTATAAATGTAACTTACTCAGGCTATCCAGGTCTAAGACATCATGTTTTGCCATTTAAGTAAATAAAATCAGCGTTATATTTTGAATTAATGTGTACTGGTTGTGTCTCAGCCCCCCTAGGCTATGCTACCTCCTTCATATAGGGTTAATTCTTGTGCAAAATCCTAGAGACCCTACCATTGGAGACAGGCAGAGGAGCCCCTGTTACATGGAAGTAGGCTTGGTAGATGCAGGTATAACACACTAAACTCCAGAGCCCTGCTGTAGAAGTGTGCAGAGACAGCAGCTGCCCTTTGTCACTGTAAGAGCTTGGAGAAAAATCTTCACCAGTGGTCAGAGACTGCACCCTAACTGCAGTAAGCTGCAAGACTGCAGTGGGAGTGGGAGAGGAAATGAAAGAGGGAGGGAAGGAAGAAAGGAAAAAGAGAGGAGGAAAGACAGGGAAACAGAAGGGGGAATGGGGAGAAATGGCAAGACAGGGTCAGAAGGAGGTTAGGGACAGAGGAAGGAAAGGAGAGAAATAGACTTTCATATTTAGGAGGAGGCAGAGACGGAGAAGAACGGACTGTGGGAAACCTATCAACCACCTCCAGAACAGAGGACGGGAGAGAAAGTGACAGATGGGCAGAGTAACCTGGGACAGACAGAAGAGACTTCAAAATTCTTCTAAGATCTAGTAAGAATCAATTCTCCTATGATGTGAACGTCCTTTGTTTAAGGAAGGCCAGACACATGCAAAAGCAAAGACAGACCAAGATGAAAATAAATGTTTATCCCCATAAGAATAACTACTTCTTCTCAAGTCTGGTCCCTAGCCACAAACAAGCAATCAATGAAGAAGAACTAGGCATTTTAGGCTCAGTGTTAGTGGGCCAACAAAGACTAAGACTTGGGCTCTTTTTTCAAGCTGATCATAGTAACTTAGCAGTGCAGTGCAATGGAAAGTACGGAATTTGTACACAGAGGAGGTGATAGCAGAAACTAGAGTTACCTCCATGGTTCTCATGGTTTGTTTTTTTGTTTTTAAATCTGTAATGGTGGATTAACAGGAGATGATAATCTCTATTGCATAACAAGATTTTTATGAAAATCAAAGGAGATTTTTTATATAAAAGTATCATCCATAAATGTCAATAACATTTATGTTATTCATATTTTAATTTGGACTTATAATCTTCTACCCACCTCACATTTCTCCCACTGAGAAGATAGTCACTTATCAGTTGCTTCTACAGTTTCAACACAGCAAACAGGTTGACTTTCTACAAGTCTATGGTGTAAGGAGAAATGCACTCAATTTACCTCAGCTACCACAATGATCATTATTACTCATTTTTTTTCTCTTTCTCTCTCTCTCTGTCCATCCCTCTGTCTGTGTCTTTCTCTCACACACACATATACACATACTCATACACACAAAATCTTGGCTTCAAGGCATCTGGGCATTCAAAGCTCCCATCATCCAAACCGTGTGCCTCTCTGACCCAGAGCTCACTTCCTTCCCGAATGACCAGTCCTCCAGCCATTATCCCCTGTAGGAAGAGACCCGTGTCCCACCAGGCTCATGCTCAGATCCTACCTGCTTGCTCCTCACTCCACACTCCACCCTGCCTGTTTTCCTCTGAGGCATTTCAAGCCTTTCCCACTCCACAGAACCTCTCTTTCCACCTCACTGACTGGAAGGGTATCCTTTGATCTCTGCGAGCTTAACTAAACTTGCGGCTCCTTTCACTCATTTGGCACTCGGACCCGACATTGTCATGTTCCTTGTTAAGTATCTGTCCTCGCTCTCAGATCATTATATATTTTCCCTTAGGGCAGAAAGTGACCAGTCCATTTTCTCTGAACCCCAAGCAAGCAGGCCTCATACGTCGTGTATCACGTGGCGTGCACGCCCTGCTTAGCATCGTGTTACATTGCATGATTACAAACAACAGTAAGGGAGCCAGAAGAATACCGGTTTGCAACTACCTTACCTCACATACATTATCTGATTTAACTTTTTCCACAATCTTATATGGTATAGTCATCATTTTCAAATTCCAAATGGGTAAACAAAGGCCCAGAAAAGTAACAGGCCCAGGTGATACAGCCAGTAACACATGCAGGGTTAAAATGAAAAGATAACCTATTGGTCTGTGAAGCTGAGTTCTGGACGTTGACACGACTGATTTCAAAGCCTCCGGTTCCTTCTTCCATTACCAGTGCTCTGCCTAGACCCAGTGGGATTATTTTACGATGATCAAGAAAAACTAAACTTGCTACCAACCTCCCTCATAGGAGTGCTATTAAAATTAAAGAACTCATCCTCTTACAAGAATAAAAGGTCTTGATAAGCTGATATGATTTTTAATATGAGTTCACTAAAATGTTACTTTAGATGCTTGCCTTACTGGCCCCATTTTACAGATGGGAAAATTGAGATTAATCTTAATATTGATATTTTAATATCAATATCAGCAAAAGGACTCCAAATTTATGTGTTTTTTTCTTTTAAAAAAATGTATGTCGATCTTGAATATGGGGAGAAAACAATTTTAGTGTGATCTTCTTTGTTGAAAACTACAGGGAACTCTTGCAGCCTACAAGGTATAGGGAACTAATGCCACAGGGCAATGCATTTCACAACACACCATTTGTGTTATTTCAGAACTAATGCTATTTGACATCATTTATAAAAAGAAATAAAGAGCAAATCAGGGTTGCACCAAAAATAAAAGCAAGCATTTCCATCCATAGTGGGAAGATGGCACTTTGGGAAATTCTAATCTTAGTTGCAAATGTCAAAGATTGCAAATTAGATCTTAGCTAAAAGTGAACTTCTGTCAATGTTCTTCCAATGGCACATTTCTGACAACTAGATTTCAGACAATGCTAAAAGAGAAACAGTGATGGGAAGAATGCAGAAAGTACACCCATGTGCAGAGTTTTCATATATACACTCTATACTCAGCCCTATGCCTACAAGCTGAAAATGGAAATAATCAAGCATATCAATACCTAACTCCATAGAAAGAAGAGAGTGGAACACATAGGCAGAGACTTTCACAGAATGACTCACAGTCATACAGATACATACATATTTAGGTCAAGAGAACACTCAGATTCAGAGAAAGACACAGACATTGGTCCACCAACATACTTACAGACACACAAACCCAGCTAGACCGACACACATTCAGATAGACATGCAGGCACAAAAAGATACTGACAAATACACAGACACACTCATAGATGCACACTGTCAGACAGACACTGACTTCCACAGACACAGACTCAAGGATAGGCAGACAGATACACGCACACATACGCACACACCCGTGCAAGCATACAGGTTGTAGGCACACATACATCAGTTACACTCAGAAAGTTATTATGCACAGGGAGCAGAGACTCCCACAAACAGACAGACAGACCCATACAAATTCAGACCCACAATGAGAAAGGTACACGTATGCACTCACAGAGATGCACAAGCATGTAGCACACTCATACACATACACACTCATGTGGAGCCACAACTAATGTGTGTCCTGGTAGCTTGTGTTTGGGGCCCACCAGGACGTGCACAGAAGTTGGTAGTGGGGAGGAAGGTGAAGTCCATCCACTATTGTGGAAAGAATGCAAGATGTGAAAACGGGAACTCTGAAGGGCCTCAACTTTGACACTACCTGTTTGAATGTAAGCAAGTGATTTAAGCTCTTTGACCCTCATCCTTATCTGTAAAAAAAGAATGATAAAAATCAAAACTCTAAGAATGCCTGTTGGGGTTAAATGTAAAAAAAAAAAAAAAAAATTGTGAAAAAGTACCTTTCAAACAATGGAAAGCCCTAAAGCCCTAAATTTCCATAGTGGTGGTGGTGGTGGTGGTAGTGGTGGTGGTGGTGGTGTTGGTGTTGGTGATTATTCCAGTTCCTAAAACTGCAACCAGCAAGAAAAGCTCTTAGGAAATGATACAGTGAAAGTACTACATTTGAGGGGCATTATGTCTCAAAGGCAGTGAAGGCGCACAAATCCTAGAGGTTGGATTAGAGAAAATGAGGTCAATTTATCATGATTCTGGAGGAATGGAAATCGATAGAGTGATTTTTATAGGATCCCTAGAAATCCAAGGACAGAGCATGTCCTATTCTCAGGGCAGAGGTCCCTAAGGAAAATCTTTAGGATGTACTGAAGGCAACATCTGTGAAATGGGACACCAGAGCCTAGGGAAAGTTCACACAGCTGTTAAGCAGAGCACCTTCCTCCTGGCTCAGGGAAATCCAGGTCGATCTAGTTTCTCAACAAATACAGATAGTAAAATAATACAGTGTTTTTTTTCAAGTGATAGCTTATGTTTCTCTGAGAAGTCTAAAAATTAGAATCTAGACAAGTTCTTTGTTAGATTTAGGAAGCAGTTTATATTGTCACGAGGAGCTTTGTGAAAACTTAGGAAAATAGTTCAGAATCTGTTCAGCCTCGCTAAGGTTGTGTTTTAAACCAAACCAAACCAATTTTTAAATGCTCAAATTTTACTAGGTTTTTAAGAAGATGATTTGTCATTTATTCTTACCTTTACGAACTCTGCAATCAAATGACTACAAGCCTAATTTTTTTTGTTTCAGTTGAGAATCATAGCTATACATATTTTTCTTTAATGTGCATTTTTAAAAATAACTGAAATTTTCCCGACAACATGTGTTTTGAATTTTCTGCAACTCAGGTATTTTAAATTGTTTAGTAGAGTGAGTTGATTCTAAAGGCCATCTAGGTGGAACTGATCTAAATTAGAGGTTGAGAATTCTTAAGGAATAGTTTATGGTTTTCCTTAGTGGGTGATACAATGTTAAGTCACTTGACACTACATTTGTAACATCCTTTCTCTGCATATTGGTTCTTTGCACTGGAAAAGTTCTATCTCCATGACATCAGGACAGGCTCTAAGGAATCTAAGGAGATTCAAATAAATTTCAAATGGAGCTCTGTCTACAGAAATGCTCTGGGAAATCCTACAAAACAGAAGGGATGGGTCTTTTTTTTTTTTTTTTAAGGCACGGTCCTAGGCACTTGGCTTATAGTTTCATGATTAAATCCCCAATAAATAATGGAACTAATTTTTTAAATTTTTTTCTTTTTTGGGGGGGAACTAATTATTATTAATCACGGATGAGGATACTGAGGCTCAGAAAGGTCACAGACGTGATGAGTGATAGAACCAGAATCTCAAGTCCAAGTCAGTCTGACTCAAAAACACACTCAAAAAAATGCCTTTTTTTTTTTTTTTTTACTTTTCCACATTTCTTTAAAGGTCTCTCCCATCCCCTTCTTTAAACTGCTATGATATTCCTCTTAGAATGTAGTTCAGATCAAATGTGCCCCCTCTACAAGCACCTCAGATGGCTCCAATCATCTAAGAGATGAACCTAGACTAGCCATGGCAATGATCTGTTTCAGCCTGCCTTTCTACCAGTTACATGTCAGGCACCAGATGAGGCACACTACATGGATTATTTTACTGAATCTCCACAACAACCCCTTGTGTTTAGAAACTACAATATTCCCATTTCTCAGATAGAGAAACTCTGGCAGTCTAACTTCAAATCTTTTGCTCTTATCCACCATCGTATTCCAGTGATTGGTAGAGCTAGGAAGGAAGGGAGGAATGGAGAGGGGAGAGAAGACAGGAAAAAAAAAGTGGGGAGAGGGGGACAGAGAGAAGAGAGAGACCACGAAGGAGGGAGGAAGGCAGGAAACATTTATTAAATGCCTAATACATATATATAAGAGATTTACTAGGAGGTTAAATATTGTATCATTTAATTCTCAAATTCTGACATTTTTACATATAAGGAAACTAAGGCTCTGAGATATTCACTCAGTAAAGGTAAAGCCAGGATTGAGTGCTGGTTCCCTTCACACCACACCTGTCCAATACTGTGCTTTGTAGATCATAAGTACTTAGTTAAAATGGAATGGAATTGAAAAACAGTGTGTTCATGGGATAAAGAATGCACTGCCAGTCATAAGACCCAAACTAAGACAAAGAAAGCGAGGTAAAAATGGATGGATATGATGGATAGATAATCAGGTCTGTTAAGAAATAGCTCTTCAAAATTACTATCATTCTAAAGCTGAACATTGTAGGAACATTCCTGAAGATGTTTCATGCTTTTATGCAGACCCATAGGAGAAAATCCATGTTTCTCCTGAGAAAATATTTTATTATATACTAGAAAAGTTTACAGAGTAGAAATTTATTTATATAGTAGTAGTGGATCTTATAACACATCTCCTCTTGGCCTTGTTACCAGGAGGCTCACAGTCAAGTCTGCAGCCCATTTCTAGCAGTTGCGTAAACACATATTAGAATTTTTCTTCTCTAGTTTTTACCCTGTTTTATTGTATGTATCATTACAAACCACCCCAAATCATTTTTGCATTAAGATACAAATATAAGTAATATCATTCTATTAACTTTTTTGCCCCTTAATTCAAACAGAATCAAATCAATAATCATTTCTAAATGTTCACAATGCCTGATCAGTAAAGGCTGTTCTTAAAGTTGGGATGAATGCTTTAAAACACATATTGTATACACATGTATTCCATGATCTGGAACAGCATGTATTTGAATTATCCACCCCCGTCTCAAAAACCCTTTCCGAGGGTTCACTAGACCAAAACTCTTTTTGTAATAATACTAAGACATTATTTGCCTATTCTCTAATGAGTGTACAATGGAATTTTCCAGAAGCTACATGGCATTGTGATATGGCAGCACGCTGAACGCAGAAGCAGAAAGGAGAATCCAGCTGTCTTCCACTAAGCCAGACATTAAAGGGATTTGCAAAAACATAAGACAAAGCTATCCTTCTTACTATTTTGTTATTTTGAAAAATATACTTACTGCTCAAAAGTGTTATTTATATTAGTATCTAAGGGGTTTATTATTATTCTTAAATATATTGTCTAATTTTCAGTTTTACCATCTCACATGGTAAATATTGATAAATATGTCCCACATAAACAAAAACTGTTTGGGGCCTTTAATAACTTTCAAGAGTGTAAAGGGCTTGAGACCAAAACAAGTTGAAAACAGTTGATCTGGAAGGACTAAGAGTTTAGATTTAGAAGGGATTAGACCTAGGAAGATGAAGGGTTAAAAAGTACCTGCTATAGTAGTAGGTTAGGTCTGTAAAATCCTCAGCGCTAGTAAATTTGCTCCATACATGCCCAAACCAACAGCTCTTTATGTGAAGTTATTAACTGGATATATCCAATTTTAACCCTTTCACTGGGAGACCCAGTAACTGAACATGGGCTTTTGAGTTAAAACACTTGTTGTAAACAAAAACTTACAGTCCTTCTTTTGCTCTTTCCCCCACCACTATCCTTAGGAAGTATCTTAGACCTTATAAGCCTTGTAAAAAAAAAAAGTGAATTCTCACCATTCTTTCCATTTAACGTGCAGAAAAGTAAGGTGCCAAACAAGTTTGTTGTTGTTTTTTATGAATTAGGTCTTAAACTAGTAGCTAGGCAACCAATCAAGTAGCCGTGACAACAGAAATAAAAGAAGCTTAATGATTACCTTCAGCCAGGAGCCTCCATACAGCACTGCATAGCTGCCCAGTGTTATTGGTTCAAATATAAAATCGAATCTTAATAAAACTTCAAGTTTTCTCTGATATTTCAGGAGTTTTGATCTGCATATGCTGTTTTACAGAAACACACATATAAATAGAAATATCTTTTCAAGGCAATATGCATGAAGCATATTTCTCTAAGTAGGCCTATCTCATGATTTTTGCATTTCTTTCATTCAAATTGATGTTTGAAACTCAGATACATGGCTTGCTTTAGGTTTTAGGTAAAACTGCCTTGTCAATCTCAGAGATGTAGGGAGCAAGTGAGACTCTGGACAGAGGGAGTGCTGGAGCAGAGAGATCTAAAGCTGGTCTTAGTTTCTTGATCTTCCAAACAAGAATAGTAATACCTACATCCCTGAGAGTGGAAAGGCTCAGCAGATATAATGTATGTCACACCGGTTTTGAATGTCAGAAACACTATAATAATATACATTGTCGTGATGTGAAAAGTACTACCTGCTTTTTAAAAGCCAACTACTGCTCTGCTTTGCAAACGAAGACATTACAACTTGAATTTGTCCCCTTCCTGTAAAATCTGTAATGTGTCCAAAACCCTCATGGCACAAGTTGCTGTTATCTGGGGAATAGGTTAACACAGAACAAAGCACAACAACTGAACACACAAGTCAACTACTCCAAAAAGAGACCGCCCTGATGAATCAGTCCTATGTACATACACCCTTGGAAACAACAAAACCCCACTAGTGCATGTGCTCTAGAAGAAGCTCATTCATTCCAAACACACTTTGCTAAATAATTTGCTCGCAATCCCCTTTCACTTATTGTTGTGTGGCTGTATTGATCTTCTGTCTGAACTTATCCCGTTGTGTAACAATGAACATGTGAATCAACTGTATAAATAACAAAGAGCTGTGGCAATTGATGATGTGAGGCAGAAGACATCCAGCATGTTTTCCATTTCCAATAAAAGGGGGCAGTATTACATCAGTGTAATACTGATGTACTGTTCTGATATTTTTGCAAAGTATGGTTGAGGAGCAAGAATCTACACTTGCAAAAATTGAACAAGTGCCTTTTTGAGCAAATAAGAACAAGTTTACAGGGCGCCTCAGTGATTGAATGATTATGTTCCTATGGGCTTGGTTGAAAAAAAAATATCATTTGAGCATGAGAGATGCATATAGTTAGCAAGAACCAGGTTAAATATTTTCAAATATCATAGATTGAAATTTTGGTTTTTGGAAATATGTAAAAACATATATTAAGTTGGTAAGGACAAAAGCTCACTAGAACTCTAATATAATCCCACTTGAACATTATCATGTTGGTTATGGCCGGATTCTAGCAGGTAGCTGCTAGTGTATACCAGTTACTCGAAGAATGAAAAAGAAAAATGCATATCTTAACTTTGTAAGAAGGTGCTGTTAGCTTCTCAGTAACCTTCTGCTCTATCTAAGACATTTTGGTCCCAGTGAACAGTAAGTTAACTCATTCACCACTGGAGAGTATCAAAGAGTGAAAATTTAACAAAATTAGCAATCATTTGACAACCTATCTGAGGCCTTAAAGTAAGGATGGAATATTAACTGAGCATTCCCTGTGTCAGACGAGTGCTCTGCATATGTTTTCCCTCGAAGCAATCCTTCAAGGAAAGAGTAAGGATCTCCATTTTACAAGTATGCGTATAGAGACTCACAAAGGTTAAGTAATTTAATTAAGTAACACAATAGGAAAACAGTACAGGATGCTACTAGGATTAATCCTAGAAACTGAGTCCCAGGATTAACCACTCCAATACCCATGCTCTCCCCAATTTACCATGTAGCCTCTAATTGTGTTGCTGTTCCATCTCTCACCTCTGCTTTTGCTTCTTGGTCTATATTAGCACCATTCAATCTTCACTTTCCTCACTGATAGCTTTCCAGGGGCAGAACCAATGGACTTCGTGGCATGGAAAAATGACTTAGACCAGAAAGGAGGTGACAAGTATGCAGGACGCAGGGGACTCAGCACTTTTCTGCTTCACGGTTCTTGATTATTTTTAACTGTCTTACTCCATCAAAGTTTTGAGATTGCCAGTGTAAGAGTACTTCTATGTGGAATAGCCTTAAAGATCTCGTAGAAAATTAATAAATGAGTCCGGCACAGTTCTATAAATAAGAACGTCATTGTCTAAGAAATTAGGACAGCTGAAATTTCATTCCTGTTCTGCCATGAACCCACCATGTGACCATGGCAAGTCATTTTCATTCTCTAGGTCCCAGTTTTTCCATCAAATTGAAGTGTTTAGGCCAGATCAAATGTGACGTCCCCTTCAATTCTTCCAGGCCACACTTTTAATCCCATCAATGTACTTCAGAGACACTGTGATAGGAGTGTCGGTGGTAGCTTGCTTTCCTACTTGATAAGATCAAGCATTTTTCTTAAAAGATTCTCAGAAGGTAAGAGGAATGGCAATTTGGACCACATGCATATAGATGTGTAATCTGCCTATTTATGAGCACCTCTGATCAGTAGGGAATCAATCTACTGGCTCATCAAGATTATTAAGATGAGCAAAATAACCAGATTCCCAAGTTACATAACAGCTATTCAGGAAAGCTCTAACCAATTACAGAGTCAGTATTCAAACATCAGGAAGGTCAGAGAAATTACAGATCGCACTTTAACACTGAAACAGCCCACTCTGCCTCACTTCTCTTCTGGCCAGATGCCCTTCGCTAAGCTCTAAGGATATTTAGAAGCAGCCTATTTAAAATTCTGCTGTGTATTGTCATGACCAAAATACTTTCTATCTTAGAGATGTCAAAACAACAAAATTTGGTAAGCAATTAGTCTATAATATGATCTAATTGCACTGGTACTTAGGGATAAAGATGGATGGTGTTCTTGGTGTGGAAAGCTAAAGCTGAGGGCAGTTAACTTAGACTTCTGCTGGCAGGACACTCACAGTCCACACACACAGGCTGTGTTGAAATGATGGAGCATAACAGCTCCTAAGGCGCCGTTACAGTCTATTGTCCCTACAATCTATATATTTAAAAGACCCTAAATATCCCATGACACAGCCGACCAGAACAACTCCATCGGTGCCGTTCTGGCCAATCAAGTCAACAATGTTTCATTTTAAAGTGCTAGAATCGGGATTTACCCAATAAAGTGAAATATGCCATGGGTAAATGTGTATTCAGATGGACATATATGTGAGCCTATACATGACAAAGACACAGAACCCCTATGCCTGTGTAGGAAATGTTTGTCTACACTTATCATACATATGAAGCATGTTTTATACACACCTCATGTTACTAAATGTCACAGAAACACTCTACGGTGGACATCCTGATGCTTTGCCCAGATCCCCCCTCAGGACTGAGAGACTGACTCCCTCAGCTGCAGAGAATGTTGTTGGTAGCTAGCCCTCAGTTGTTGGCCCTCTTTGGAATTGCCTCAGCTAAAGGGAGTCACCTCACCCAAAGTCATGTCCCCTGGCCAGGTAGTCCTCATCCAATGACTGGTTGACACAAGTGTATAAAAAGTTCACTCCCTCCACCCAGTTTGGGACAATTCTGAATGACCATGGCAGCCTTGAAGCTTCCCATGGGGTTGACTGAGGCTTGACTGACACTGTATCATAGACCAAGCCTGCTGGTGTCCTTTTCCTTCCACAGTGGCAGCTAGAAAGAGCACATCCCAGTAAACATGCTCTTTAATGTCTATTTCTCACTCTCCTTCTCAAGGAATCCAAATCTGTGATATATTCCTTTGTAAAGACTGTCCAAATAAAAGAGTGACAAGGTGTGCTTAATAAATTATAGCAATTTTATGACAGCAATGCTGCGAAAAATTCTCTAAAACTATATTATGGGTTACAAAGAACAAATTCGTAAATCTAATTTATGGATCTCTATATTTAAGAAAACAGATAATTCCAAAGTGAACAATTCTGAAAACACTTAAATTGAATTTGTCACAATCCATTTCACCCATCTTATTGCACATTATATATTTATCCTCTTTGACCTCAGAAGAAAATCTGATTCTCGCAAGAAAAATCAGTATCCCATGGAACCTCATAAAATTAAGATGGATATTTTGATTATGAGTGAGCCAAAGCTACCATAATGCTGCCCTTAATTTACTCTTCTTTCTGCATCTAACCTAATGAGCAAGGACAAATATCAGCTCTAGAAACTCGACAAAGCCTATAAACCCACAAAATACATGTTCAAAACAGTGAAATTACCGGGAAGCAGATCATGTTAAGGAGGGCTTGTGAACTCTCCCTGTACATAGCGGGATATAATGGATTCTTCCATTATGTTTGTCTTTAATGGCTAAAGAGTATAGGAGATCAATCAAGGATTAGAGGTTGATTTAACATGAGGAATGGTTCTGTATCCCACTGTAATTGGTTGAATTGTGTCCCCCCAAAAGATATCTTCAAGTCCTAACCCTTGGTCCCTGTGAATGTGAACTTAAATGGAAATAGGGTCTTTGCGGATGTAATCAAATTAAAATGAGGTCACACTGGATTAGAGTGGACCCTAAACCCAATGACTTGTGCCCTCCTAAGAAGAGGGAGATTGGGAGACACACACACACACACATACACACACACACACACATTGAAGACAGCCATGTGGACAGAAGCAGAAATTGGAGTGATGCAGCTATAAGGCAAGGAATGGCAAAACTTGCCAGCAACCATCAGAAACCAGGATGAGGCAAGGAAGGAACCTTTTCTAGAATTTTCAGAAGGAGTATGGCCCAGGCAACACTTTGATTTTAAACTAGTCTCCAGAATAGGGAGAAAATAAATTGGCATTGCTTTAAGCCACCTAGTTTGTGATCACTTGCGCTTTAGGAAATGAATATATCCAAAATCTCAGACTGTCACATCACCCTGCATTTTGAAGAAGAAACAAAGAAAAATAAATGACACCCTGGTTATAGTTATATATTCAAATATTTAAGTAACAGTACACATGACCTAATACTTGTCTCGTGATTTTTTCCACATGCTAGTTAAAGACTCCTTCTAGGAAATAGGAAAGTATAAGTTTATTAGAAAGAATAGAGTCAATCACAGCACCCATGCTAGAACTAGCAAGGCTGGAAACAAAGAGGAGACTCTTGGTCCCAATTTAATAAGTTATTTTCAGCCTATACCAAATAAATGTGTGAATGGAAATAACTTTTAAATTTATTCTAAAACCATTACCAAAGACACCACCCATTGTGCTACTCATTTGTCCCTCTATAGTTCTCATTAAAAACAAACAAACAAAAAACAAAAACAAAACAAAATAAAACAAACTTTCAGAATATGGCACTGGGAAAATACAGTCATCTCTTTTTAAAAAATGGCATGTTTCATTTATTCATCAGATAATCAGAATTTCTCACCCAGTGTACTACAACAGCCTCTCAACTCGTCTCCCTGTTCCCATTCTTAACTTCCTGGAGTCTATTCAGAATAATCCTTTTATATGTAAATCACACCATGTTTCTGCCCTGGACAAAACCCATCTGCGGATTCCCATCACTCTTAGAATAAAATGCAAATCCTTTCCAGGGCCTACAAGGTCTAGCATGTCACCCCAGGCTATCGCTTTGTCCAACTGCTCTTCTTCCTTGGGCTAATCTTGTCACATGCGTCTCCGTGTTGCTGGTACACTCTAAGGGCCTCTCCACACATCACCCCTGCTACCTGCATGCTCTTCCTCCTGCTCTTCACCTGGCCTGCCCATACCTTCGTTGAGGTCTCCTTCAAGTGTTATTTCCTCACAGCGTCCTTTCCAGTCCATCTAGACCAACACGCTCTAACTCCTTACTTAACTTGCTTCTATTTCTCTCAGGGCTTTTAGTCACCTCCTGATATTACTGACATTGTATTATCTATTAATCATTGATCTCCTCATAATCTGTGCTCCCCCATCACAGCAGGGGCTCCATGAGAGCAGGGATTTTTGTCTGGTTTGCTCACTGCTGTATCTCCTATGCCAAGAACAGTGTCTACTACAGAACAAGCACTTGATACATAATTTGTTGAATCAAAAAATAAATTAATGCATTTGTAAGTTGTTTTTTTTTTTTTTTTTTTTGCCCTGGCTGATAAGAAACTTAGTAATAAATTCAATGGTGAGTCATAGTAAAACAGTAGCCTTCATCATGAGTATATACTGTTCTTCCTTCTTCTATTCCCATTCTAATCACCTCATATATCCCCTTCATTATAACACATTTAAAATCTTTTGTAATGGGACAGAAAAACACCAACAGGCAGGTAGGGTGAATGCCAGATTGGGTGCCTGGTTGGGTGTGTTAGAGGCAACCTCATAGTTAAGTGGGAAAGGGTGTATGTGTTCATCGGCAGTAATGCTTGAAAGTGATAAAAAACAGCCTCCAAGCTTGAAGCCCAACTCTTCGGCTGCCTGGAAACAGCCGGATGAGAATAAGCCAGTGGGTCTAACAGAGCCAGTGAAGGAGGGAAGCAAGTTTTACCTTTTCATTCCTGCAGTTGTTCAGCCCCATATTATTCATGGAGGACAGTTTCCCATCAACACCATGTGGCTGCTGCTGCTGTTGCTCCCGCTGGATCTGCTCTCGCATCTTCCGAGCCTCCTGAATGGCTTTCATCACTGTGTCCTGATCTCCAAACAGGGCAGGGGAGTTGAGACTGGACAGGATATCTGCATACACAGGATGCTTTATTAGAAGCTAATGAGGTTAGACACTAACAAAACTGCCACTATCCACTCCCCTGCAGAGTGCTGCATTCTCTGAGCAAGGGGTGTGTCTGCTCTTAAGAAAACCACAGTACTATACAGAGAGCACCGGGACACCAAGACGTGCTGGCCTTTCAGCCCTTGGAGGATACCCCAGCACTCCAGTTAATCTGGGCCCTGTCACCCTACCTTCTCACAGAGGAAGATTCCTAGATTCCAGCTGCCAACTGTGTGTGTGTGTGTGTGTGTGTTCTGGTGAGATCTAACAATTAGTAGGGAAGTAGTAGGGAAGAAGGGGGTGAGGAGAGGTACAGAAATATCTGTTCAGAATGCCTGGTACACTGGGTATACTAATGCAGGAAGGTGGTTTCTGGCCTAGCAGGAAAATTCTGTGAGTCTACATGTATACTTCAGCAACATCTTTATCTGTGTGTTCGCGTGTCCACTGCAGGAGAGAGGGGGCGGGAAGGAATGTGCTACATTCCTTCCAATCACTGGCTGGTTAATGAAGCATTCTACTCACCATGCTACCTCAGTTATTTACCCAGAGAATGACAACCCGTTCCCTACCCCGAGCCGAACACCTACTGCTCTCAGCTCCTTGTCTTCCTGAGGGGGAGGCTGTATGTGTGGGAATGGTTTTCACATCAGTACAAAGCTTCAAATAAAGTGAGAACAAATATTTACTTTCGTTACATTCCATACAACTCAGAGGGGAAAAAAAAATTAAGCTGCCTAATTTTCTCCAGTATCTTGCATTTTACTGTGGGTTAAAATTAATACTTTACATAAGCCTTTCCAATTCTTAGACCAAAAGAAGGCAATTGTTTGCTGACTGATCGATTTCAGCTGCTGTGGTCAAGTTTAATGCAATCCACTTGTTTTTTTTTTTTTTTTAAAGATTTTATTTATTTATTTGTCAGACAGAGAGGGAGAGAGAACAAACGAGCACAGGCAGACAAAGAGGCAGGCAGAGGCAGAGGGAGAAGCAGACTCCCTGCCGAGCTAGGAGCCCAATGTGGGACTAGATCCCAGGACGCTGGGATCATGACCTGAGCCGAAGACAGCTGCTTAACCAACTGAGCCACCCAGGCGTCCCGCAATCCACTTGTTTGTATCCTTGTATGAACAGTTTATCACACATGTATGTGTGTACACATGCATACACCTCAGGACAGAGGAAACCAGACTAGAGTCAAGTCCACACCATGCGTGTGTGTGTGTATGTGTGCGCACGATACATGTGAATATGCGTGAGTCTAGAAAAAATTCCCAAGGCTATCTCTAGTAAATTGTATAACCGTCAAACCATCAACCAATTGCTTCTTAGGATATAGAACACCCTTCAGCATTTGCTCCGGAGCTTTTCTGATAAAAACCAAACAGGACATTTCTATCCAAAACCATCTGAACGAAATTGTGACTGCTTCAGCCCATTTCTAGCTTATGATCTAAGAAATCTGCTCTGCTGAAGGATAAACTCTCTAAGAACAGGGCCTGTGATGTACTCATCTTTGTTCCTCACAATGCCCAGTAGAGCAAACAAATACCGTCCAAACAAAATTCAGAAGTGGACAATGGGAAAGCCATTAAAGCCATTTCAAGATCAAGAGTATTATTTAGGGCGCCTGGGTTACTCAGTTGGTTAAGTGACTGCCTTCAATTCAGGTCATGATCCTGGAGTCCCAGGATCAAGTCCCACGTCGGGCTCCCTGCTCAACGGGGAGCCTGCTTCTCCCTCTGACCCTCTCCCCTCTCAATCTCTCTCTCTCTCTCAAATAAATAAATAAAATCTTTAAAAAAATTTTAAAAAAAAGACTATTATTTATCCCTAAGTTTGCCTTTTTTTTTTTTTTTTCTCTCTTATCTCACAACTTCCAACAACCCAGCAACCATATTCACATACTGGAAATGACTCCCTTCTTTCTCCCACACGAATTTCACTAACCTGGAGTGAAAACCTCCTGGTCCCTTGCAGAGGCAGCCAGACTCAGAATGAGAATAGGCTGCTTTATGGATCCTAATATCCCAAGTTTTAATGAGGAAGAGGTATATCTCCCCATCAGAAGATTTACTTAAACCCAACACAGTTACTTAAACCCAACCCAACAAATACTCCAATTTTGAATTTACAAAAAAAGAACACTGAGTTTATATAACTCAGGTGAGAGGACCCAGATTCTAATCTTGGCTTTACTCATTCATAGCTACATGGCATTGGGTAAGCCATTTTACCTGTAAGAATCCATTTACTTCATTATACAAATGGTAATAATACACTATGTCATAAGATGATCATGAAAAATCAGATGAGATAATTTAATCAAAAATGGTTTTTCAACGGCAAATGGCTACACGTGACACATTATTTTGTTTATTAGAATAAGCGTTTCAGGCTCCAGGACTCAATAAGGCAAGGAAGGTAATGCAGTGAAGAAATGTAGTTCTGAGCCCCCAATCCCTTGTTATCTGTCTTATATGAAAATTAAGAGGCTTAGTAACAACATGTTAATACTTATTTGGCACTCTGCTGCTGACAAATGCTTTCGTGTTTATTGTTTCATTCCACATGTATATGTAAATGTGTTGGTATTGGTTCAGTCTAGTTTTTTTTTAGATTATATGCCTTTGAGGTGCCAGACACTGTGCTAGGCATTTTATATGCATTTTCCTCCCTGAATTCTCATAACTGAATTCTCATAATTCTCATAGGTGATAATATTCCCCTCTAAGAGATTAGGAAATTGAGTTCAAAAATATTAAGTGACTTTCCCAGGGTCACATAACAAGTAAGTGAAGGCTCTGAGTCCAAGTCTGTCTGATGCCAAAGCCCATGTTTTCCCTCTATACTTCTCACTGGGCTATGAGTGTCCCTGGAGATACTTGGCAATATATCAGAGAGTGTTAAAAGCCCGAGGATCATTCTGACATATCTTATCAGATATCAATTTTATTTCATATTATGTCATTGAAGTGTGTGTGTCATTCACATTTGTTTTAATGCAAAATTAATATGGGATAAGATGCAAAATTCACATACATTTTAAAAAGAAAATATAAAACTTCAAAGAAACTTTGGACTTTTGGCAGGCAGCTTGGAGGCCAGGTCCCTTTAGGCCCTTGGAGGGTTCATGATCACTCTTGTCTGCCTAGAGTTACTTCAGTGGCAAAGCATTAACCAAGCACAGAGATCCCCAAGTTTCTGATTTGCTGGATCTAATGCGGTGGCCTCTAAAGAACCCATCCCAGCAGGATTTATATTATGACCTTTTCCAAAAGTTCTAAGTATCACCCAAGATACCAAGAGGGGTCACGTTTCAGTAGAAAGGATTTTACTTTTACTTTTTTCTTCCTTTTTTCCCTTGGACCACTTGGGAAACGGGTATCAGTCATCCCTGAACAGGTTTGCTTTCTTTTACCTAATTCAGAAATCTCTTCGTGTTGTTGACCTTTCCATTTACCTAAAGAGGATCCTCTTCCCAAGCTTCCTCCGATGGGGCTGGGGATGCTGCTTTTGTTAGGCAGATTAACGGGGCTGGTTTTGCTGGCTGGGAAGAGGCTCTGGGTGGGAGATGTTGGGGACTTCACAGGCTCTGCTGTCTTGGGTCGGGAAGAGAGATTTAGCGGCTGTGCTGCTGCTTCATCCTACAAGAGTTTAACATAAATAATTATTAAAAAAAAAGACAAATGAAGCACATTATCACTTAGTAAGCCACAGTTATTTTACACCTCAGAGACAATGCCACATTCTCCTACAATAATAACAAAAGAAGCTAATTATCTACCTCCTTGAAGATTCATCGGAAGGAAACCTCATTAATTTCCCTGTGTTATGCTTCTATTTACATTAACTGTGTAGTTGGATCATTCTTTTTGCCAAATTAAAATCTGAATTAGCTCACATTACAGCTTAATTTCCTAATGTGTTTTCAAGGATCTAAATTAACCTAGGGCATTTGCAAAGAATTATTTAAAATTTCAGCAGCTCTGTAGTGCTTTTGTGTTATTCTCTCTGAAAAGTTCCTGCAACTATAAATAGGCTCTGCAGCTAATTTTTTAATATATATTTTAAATCAAACAATTGCAAGTACTTTAAAAATGGAAACACAGGCTTCTTCTGCTCTCCTGGGCCTCTGCCCAGGGAGCCACATGCCACAGCATGGTTTCTATGTGGCTTTCTGGGTGTGGACACCCCTCATGGTCTAAATTCTGGTCTCTATTCAGGTTTAAAATTAATTTTTGCAAAGAGCAAGCACACATTATAATTATGTTTTACATACCATGCTATATGTAATTTATTTTTCATGTCTAAAGTGATGTCTCTTTATATTCTTTGCTATGTATATTTACAGAATGTCTATTTTAAGATGCCTGTCCTTCTATACTGGGCATAGTATTCAAGTATCTGACTTGTAACTCTAGTGTAACCAGGAGCTTGAAAGCTAAACTCCTTGCCTTTGTCTCATTCATCCTGTAGTTAAAGACATATAACAACATGTCCATTGTTTTAGAAACTTAGTTGTAATACAAACATACTCATTTAAATGTTCAGTTTTAAGATCTATATTATTGTGTTCTACAGTAAAATTGTCAGCAAATGTTAACTTCTGTTTTGCTTTTGAGAAGGCACAGAAAATTTTATTAATGTCACTTTTTAAACACAATAGAGCATGGAAACAGAACATCCTCCCCTTTGGGAAGAGAGCCTAATCCTAGCTAATCTCTAAATTCTCCCCTAGTACCATGGTCATCTAAGGGAGGGCAGAAAGAGATTCCAGAAAAGGCTACTCAGGAGGAAGATTAGAAAGAGAAAATAGAAACAACATGGACAGAGAAGCCAATATATACACCAAGCACTGTGCTAGATATTTTCACGTATATTAGTTCATTTAACTATAAGTCTATAAGTCTATGAGGTTGGGCAGTATTATTCCAAATTCACAAAGGAGGAAGGGTCAGAGTGACAAAATCATTGTTCAAAGTCATACATGGAAGCACAACATTTGAACTCTAGTTTACTGGACTTCGAATCCCAGGTCCCTTTTCTATTAAACTATCAAAGAAAATAAGTCATTTGATAATGTAGTGAATTTTTTTTTGTCTTGGTTGGAAATAGATAATCTGGCACATCTCTGTTGCAATGTACATTTATCTTTATATCTAGACATAGGATGGAGTCTTAGGAAACATGACTGCATCATTTTGCATGTCAAAAATGTCTTATGTGCTTGATTACAATTTACTTCTCTTTACTCTGCACTCAAAGGATATTTAGACTAATTAGTTCCTTTACTTCTATCTAAATAATAGTGACTTGTATGCTAGGTATCTAGTTTTCTCCATGTTTGTTTTATTTGGGGTTCACTGAGCTTCTTAGGTATCTGAGTTCAGACTGTTCAAAGTTGGAAAATTTTCAGCCATTTCTTCTTCAAATATATTTTTCCATTCCTTCCTTTTCCTTCTGGGGTTCTGGGTGCACACATTAGGCCAGTTGGTGTCTCACAGCACTGACAGTCTTCTTTCTATATATTTCATTTGGGATAGTTTCATCATTCTGTCATCAAGTTCACTAATCTTTTCTCCTCTGATGTCTAATCCCCTCAGTACTGGTCCAGTACACTTTTCATCTCAAAAAACTATAATTTGGGGCGCCTGGGTGGCTCAGTGGGTTAAAGCCGCTGCCTTCAGCTTGGGTCATGATCCCAGGGTCGTGGGATTGAGCCCTGCATCGGGCTCTCTGCTCTTCGGACAGCCTGCTTCCTCCTCTCGCTCTCTGCCTCTCTGCCTACTTGTGATTTCTGTCTATCAAATAAATAAATAAAATCTTAAAAAAAAAA
>RCUC01128332.1:0-50720 GCA_003697995.1 Taxidea taxus jeffersonii | reverse complement strand
CTTTTATTCCATACACTAGCCCAATGCCCAGGAGTCCCAGAGGTCACCGGCCTGGACACACAGCAGCGTCACACTGATGCCCAGGTCACAGTGATGCACCCCCGCTCCACACTACAACATACACCACCACCACCTGAAGTAGAACGGCACTTCCTTCAGAGTGCCCCCGTCATTTCCCAGAAGCCCCAAAGGGACTCTTCCCAGGTGCCCCTGGCAGTATGCCAGCTGCCCGCTTCCTCACCTCGTTTAACACATTTGCTAAGCACCTTCAAGACCCCAGGCTCCGTGCCAGACACAAATGATTCAGGTGTCAGTGGGACAGATGCATCCTTACCACAGAGAGCTGACAGCTCACTGTGGAAAACACATAAGAATCTACTAGACATAGTTACATATTGTGCAAATGCTGTGTTAAAGACAAAAACCTGGCAGTGACCAACAGGAACTAGGGTATTCCTTGAAAATACCCTGAGCAGCTGGGGGTGTTCCCACCTCAGGGCACAGCTGCTGTTCTTTCTGCAGGAACAAGTTTTCCCCTACAGTCCCCATGACTCACTCCCTCACTTCCTTCAAGTCTTTGTTCAAATGTCACCTTCCTAAAGACACTTTCTCCAACACCCACCCCCAGCCCCCGCTCTCCCTACTTCCCGGCCTTACTCTGTGTTCTCCACAGGTTTACCATCTCTCATCTCAGATATGGGTTAGCTGTCTACCCTCCCCTCCACTAATAGTTTGTTCTGTGAGATCAGGGTTTTGTGTTTTGTCACTGTCCCCCATGTCCATAAACAGTATATATGATCAGGCTTCGAAGAATGTGTGCTGAATGAATGAATGAGTGAATGAGTGAGTCAGCACAAGACTGGAGCAGTCAGGAAGGGCCCCTTGAGCCCTTCTGCCCAGGAGGCAGAGAAGCCTGAGAGACAGTGATTTGATTTCTGTTTTATTACCAGTCATCTGACTGTTTGGGGCAGAATAGCTTGGAAAGAGCTAAGCGTGGCAATGAAGAGATGGACAGGGTAGGAGGCCATTGCGGTGGCTGAGGCAGAGAAGTCAGCTGGATGTGGCACTGCAGGAAAGTGGGCAGTTGGGGGCCGTTTGGGAGGTGGATGGGATAAGACTTTGAGTTGTGCCCCTGAACCCGGGGTGCTGGCCTCCACTGCTTGAGATCGGGCAGATGGGAGGAAGAACAGGTGTGGAGGAAGCCAAGCGTTTCCCTATCCTGCTCTGTCCCCACTGTAGACCTCTGTAGCCCTGAAGAGACTTGCAAACGGTCTCAGTGCTGCTGCTGGGACAGAGCCCCCCTGGGAAGGCCCATGGCCCTGCCAGGTTGGGCCCTGACCCCTGCTGAGGCTGCCAGTCCTTGGGGAGCAGAGGGTGTGCCCACCCCCACCTCTGGGCCTCCTGTGCCCAACCCCTGCTGGCTCTCGCCCCTCCAGGGTACATGGGGACAGGAAGGGAGCAGATCTGCCCCTTCCTACTCCCTCTCTCCCTTTGTAGCACTCACAGCTCCAACCTGACTACCCGGTTCAGCTGACTGGAAGGCCCTGCTGCACAGGCCAGTGTCCACAGGGGTGATGCAAATAGTTAACTAGTAGGACAGCAAGCACCACAGTCACTCAGGACGGGGGCCCAGATAACCATCAGCTCCCCACACACCCTCACCAAACCCCAAATGCCAAGTTGGAAGAAGCAGGATGTCAGACTCCCCAGAACCCTGAACCCAGCAGGTGACAGACACCCAAGGGCCAGCCCAGCAGCCTTCTCCAAGGGCTCTGTCCCCACTTCCGAGGCAGACTCCTAAGTCCAGTCTACTAAGTCCAGTCTCCTCAAGGTTTGCACCTTGTCCTTTTCTCCACTTGCTTTCCTGCCCCTACCTTCCCATTCCCCAGACATTCTCTGATACCATCCCTACTCTGCCTCCTCCATGAAGTCACCCCTGGGTGCCTCTCCTTCTTTGTGTTTCATTTCTGGGTTCTTTGGCATCTGCATCCTTATTTCAGGATTTGGGACTGTGTGCTTCAGCTCCTGGCTTTTTAATTCCCAGAGGCAGGAGCACAGTTGTTACATGCCCAGAGAGTGGTGGTGGTGAGCACAGACTACCCCAAGCAGAAGGTGCATTCAGGTCCCACCTGCCACGTGTGGCCTTGGGCAAGGAACTTAACTTCTCTGTGCCTCATTGATCAAGAAGGTATTTGTGCCTCCTTGAGAGGTTCCTGGAAGAATTGAATGAAACCCTGTTTGTGAAGAACATAGCCTGGTGTCCTGTGCTCAGTAGGAACTCCAGAGAAGTCAGCCGTTATTCCCATGGGACAAGTCCCTGTGATATCTAACAACACACCAGGCATTCAGGAGGTGCTCAGTAAGCGCTCAGTGGGTAAATGGGCTGAATCTCTGTTTTTAGATGCCTCACACTGGTTATGCATTAGGGCATCTGTTTCTATCTCTCTGTTGACTTGGGTCACAGCTGTAGGACTGGAGAAGCACAAGGCTGATGTCTTATTTCCTTAGAGCCTGAGCCAGCAAAGAGACAGGCAGGTCAAGTTTCCAGATAAGTGTAGACATTGGCTTTGGGCCCCTCTCAAGGGGTGAAGAGAAACTTTCTCACAAATATGTTCATGATTCCTCCCATCCTTTTCCTCGCAGATATCCCTAAAGCAAGAGCAGTCTCTGTGGCAACCCTCTGCTTCAAAGACAGATTCTAGAAACACTCTGAAGACCCTTCAGGTCCCACATGACCTGTTGCAGTGGCTGAGGCTCTGTCAAAGAGTGGTGTGGTCACTGTGATACTTCACTTGTTGACCTCAGGGTTCCAGGTCCTGGAGCCAGCCGTTTTACATACATATGTCCCTTGTATCCTCATGAAAACTCCATTCTACAGTTAAAGAGACTGAGACTTGGTAAGGTTTAAGAAACGTGCTCAAGGCCACACAGTTGGCAAATAGCAGCTCCAAGATGTCTACCCTGTTTGACCTCTGCAAGTTCATGCTTCTGCCTCTGGGCCACTCCCTTTTGCAATGGGGTAGCCACTGGCCTAGAAGCCAGATCTGGAAACCCAGCCTGGGGCTCAGTGATGGACTCTCCTGCTGGAACTTCAGGCTTATCCCTTTCTAGATAGGAGAATGAAAGTCCACCCCTACCCCACAACAGCTCACATGAGGGCTTTTGGGTAAGGGGCAAGAAGAGAGTAAAGAGTAAAAAAAAAAACCAAAAAAATTATTTTAATTTATAGCTAACCAAATTTCTCTCTTGCAACAATTTATATCCATTTCCCCTAATTCAGGCAACTCTGAATATGAGAAAAGCATTCATCTGTTTGAAGAATGCTATTCAACTCATGACAAAGAACAATTCTTTTGAATCTGTGAGAATTTTCTGGAAGTCACATGTCATTTTCACTTTCACCTATTAAAATCAAAGCTTACATTCAGCTTTTTAAAAAGTTCCTCAGCGTGGAGGCAGCCACCAGCTGCTGGCACAAGCTGGGTCTTGGGCCCTTGTCAGGGGTCATCACTGGAATCACAGACCAGCTCAGCAAGCCACGGGCTTGGGCTCAAACCCAAACTGATATTGAAAGAAAGAAAGACTTGCATAAAGATCACAATGAACCAACAGAAAATATTCAACATCTGTCATTATCTCAACTTACTGGGGGCTTGGGAGCGGGATGTAGCATATTCCAAGAGCCACTTGAGGGAAAACTGAGCCACGAGGAAATGGAGCTCCTGGGCTGGACGGGAGCCTGGGGCCAGGATGAAGCCTCTTCACACATCTGCTTCCCTCATAACGGGTCCCTGACTCACAGGCTCTGCCAGGTGGAAACCAAACCAGCCCTGGGCCAGGGGCCAGAGCAAGGACTTACCTGGAAGAGACATCTGCTAAGCAATTCAAACCACATGCAAACACTGCTATTTTAATGATCATACATTCCTACGGCAGGTTCCCCCAGTACCTTGGCTACCATGTCAGTGGAATCATTTTTCAATGTACTCAGTACAGAGGAGACCCAGCGCACAGGGCCAGGCAGAGGGTGCGTGTGCATGTGGGTGTGTGTACACGCCTGCATTTTTCGGGAGTGAGGGTATTTGCATAACTCAGATATCTTTGCAGATATCAGACAAACAGGAAGTTTCAGAACCTATGCCATTTCCTTTCCCTGTGAATCAGCTGCCTCTTTCTTCACACTCATAAATGATGAAAATCACAGGGTATGGCACTGGAACATGAAATATCAGAGAAGAGCACAAAGGCCTCCCAAGCTACCTTCTTTGGTGGGGGGCTTCCCTGTCACCCACTCCTACCTGCACTCATCGGGCCATCACCTTCCACCTACCAGCTTCCTGAGTGCTTCAAGTGATGTTTGGGCACTAGCCTGAAACACAGCAGCAAAGCAGTCTTCAGCCGCACAACCTATGTCACACCAATGCTTGGGGTGAGGCCCAACCAGGCTGCAGCAGGACCTTCTGCATCCTAGTTCCTGGCCCCAGGGCTATATCCCAGAGAGGCTCTGCAGAGTAACAAGCACACCCTGGACTTGGCACCAGCTACCTGGGCTCACATCCCTGCTTCAGCCAGAAAGGCCCTGGCAAGCCCCCTTCCCCTTCGAGCCTTGGTTTCCCTGTCAGTTACATGGGACTGATAGTGACTCCCTGTGGGGTTGGGGCTAATAATACCTGTGAAAGGCAAGGAATATAAGGCGGCAAAGAAAAGCACAGGCATTGGAGTCAGAGATCTGAGTTCAAAACCCAGCTCTGCGGTGTACTGGCTATGACACTTGGGGAAAATTACCTAACTTTGCCAAATCTTACTTGCTCCTTGTAAAATGGAGATAATGAGCATATCTACCTGACAGTCTATGGAGAGGACTGAATGATGTAATCTCTTGGCTCACAGGAAACTCTCAACAACTGTAAACCAGTTTTCCCACCACCTCCCCCACTCTTCCTTCCTCTTGCCCCACCCAATGTGGCAAGATCCCTGGGTGAGACCCCTGCTGAGCCTCACCAGGGGAGGCCACAACTGATTTGGCCTGTAGTAAATCAGGGCAATGAATGGATGGATGGATATTCCTGGTCCACAGCAGGTGCTGAGGAAATATATCTGCATAAAGTAAATTTATACAAAAGTCACAGACCAAATCATGCCCTCTGCATTTTTGAAATTCCTGAAGGTGGGGTTGGGCAGTAGAGAATAGTGATGACAAACACCCAGGGCTTAGACAGCAGTCAAGTCTGGCCCGTCCTTTAACTTTGCACTCTGCACAAAATATGGAGAGGATGTGAAGAAATGGGTCCGGTAAGTCCCCCTTGACGACCCGGGAAGATGATTCCAAAATCTGACTTCCTATCCAAGAGAACAGGCCTTGTGACTGGCATCCCTCTTGCCTCATTTCTCTCCGGTCCCTCCTTAGGCCTAACGGTCTTTTCTTGTTGAAGAACTGGTAGGTCTGAAGCCCCACAGCTTCCAGCAGCCTCACGGAGGCCAATGAGCAACCCCTACTGCCGACCCAGCCTGCAGGAGTACAGAGGTGCAAGAGACTTGTGTCAGCAGGAGGACAGCACACTCACCCGGGTCTTCACTCTGGGGCATGGCTGTTCAGCACTTTCCTTGGGTTGGCTATGCCAGAAGAGTGCTCCCTGGCCACTCCTCCAGGAGTGAGTCCAGAGCTCCACAGACGCACAGGCTAAGTGCCAAGGTCTGGAGTCAGACAGCCTGGCTTTGCATCCAGACTCTGCACAGACACGCTGATTGATCTCAGGCTAGGCTGCTACCTCTCTCAACCTCAGTTTCCTAATCTGTAAAATGGAGACCAGTGCTAAAGCCCAGGCTGAAAACATTTACTCACGAGCCTGGGCACTGAACTAGGAAGTGAATCCCAGCCGAGACCAGGTTAGACGGCTAAATATTAGCTCTGCTCATTTCTGAGGCTGTTATGGCTCCCAGAGCGCTGTAAACACTCTGGACATGAGCCGCTGCTTTCACTACACAGCTCCCAGGGAAGGGACTTTCAGAGGAGTGGTGGCCCTAGACAGGCCCTGTCATTGCCCTGGCCCAGGTTAACAAGACACACCCTGCCTCTCACTGTTCCCCAGAAAGTCACAGGAGTGGGACACCCTGGGTGGCTCGGTCAGTTGAGCATCTGACTCTTGATTTTGGCTCAGGTCATGATCTCAGGGTCATGAGATTGAGCCCCTGCATCAGGCTCTGTGCTGAGTGTGGAGTCTGCTTGAGATTCTCTCTCTTGCCCTCTCCCTCTGCTCCTCCACCCACTCCTGCTCTCTCTCTCTCTTTCTCTCAAATAAATAAAATCTTGAAAGAAAGAAAGAGAGAGACAGAGAGGAAGGAAGGAAGGGAGGAAGGAAGGAAGGAAGGGTGGGTCCCAGGAGTGCTGGGGATGGGACAGGACCTTGATCTCATCTGCCTTGTATGAATCATGCTCCATTCCTATGTTGCCCATGGCAGGAGCTCTTTTCCCCATGAACACTTTGCAAATCTTTATCACAGCAGCAAAAGAGGCAAATAGCTAGCGGTCTAGTCACTGAGCATATATTTACGGTACAAACCAAGCCAGTGTGTGGCTCACATACCACACACTGGGGTCCCGTGCACTGTCTGGAAGGAAAACCCCAGAGATGTTAATTGTGCACGTACCCCTACAAAGGGTCTGTGTCAGAGGCCAGAGTCACTTTTCCTCATGTTTTGGACCAGTTTTTTTGTTTTGTTCTGTTTTTTTAAAGAAGAGTTCTCAGGACATTCAGAGCATGGAGGCTGCCCCTACAGCAGCAGGAGTGGAAGCTCAGGTATTCTGTGCCCCAAATACCAAGCCAGAAATATCAGTGACACTGGGCCTTGAGTCTGGAGGTCATCTTGGCCTCCAGGGAGAGCCCGCTGGAGCTGAGTCTGCTCACGGCCAGGACAGCCGGTCACCCTGGGGTCCTATGACCCCCTGCCTGGGCTTTGATGGCCTGCTGGGCCCCCATGGTAAGAGTTAAAAGCGGCCATCACTCTCCTGCAGACCATCCATCCCACTACGTAACTGACTGCCTTTCTATGAACGCCTCTCCTGTCATCTCATAAAAGATGCTCCTGCTGGAGGAGTGTGGAAGCCAGCCAGGGAGGGAGGTGTCAACCCCTCAGAGCACTGGCTCTAGAAATGTCACCCAGGTGATGGCTGCCCATTGAAGCCAGATAACAATGCAAACCCAAATGGGATTTTCTGGTAACTGTTCGATCAGCAGACTTTTTTTTTTTTGAGAACTCCAACCTTTGTGAATAGAACCCAGCAGGAGTTCACTGTGGGTTTTTCGAGCATCTGTATCTATCCTTTGCTATGTCATGACTAAGGACAATATAACATAATGTTGTAATCCCAAAGCTACCATTTCTTGTCTGTAAACTGTGCTTCTATCTTGAACATTTATACATGTTCTCCCCTTTGAGCTATCCCTTGCCAAAAACCCATGAGAAAGAAGTTATAGTAACACTTACTATTATTCTTTTAGTTTTAATTATAATTTATCATCATTATTAATAAAATGAATTTTATTTTAATAAGTATAACATTTATTAAGCTTTTTCAACATTCCAGGCATTGTGGTCATTGTCTTATAACAAACATCTCCTTTGTTCCCTCCAAGAGCCCCATGAAGCATGTACTATAATGACCCCTTTGCAGGTGAGTTAGGGGAGACCTGGGACCCCAGCCCAGAGCCACTGCCCCTAGAGCCTGTGAGTGTCCCACTGCACCATCCCACCTCCCTTCTCAGCCCTGCTTCTCCCTCTTCTCTGGCCAGCAGAGGCAAGGGCCTCGGGGCTTAGGAACCTATGGCCTGAGCACAGGCAGCCGAATCAGCAGAGCTCTGGAATACCACCTACTTGGCTGTCCCAGCAGTCAGTGAAGAGCAGTGGTCACTTCCGTGAGCACAAACACACTGGTCGGGATGACTCCTGAACTGCGCGGGCAGCTCTGGATCAGCCTCAGAGTAGCAGGTCTGGACTGTGGGGGCTGACATCAGAGCCGGGAGGCCAGAGTAATGTTAGCAGAGAATACAAAGTTCCCAGATGCCCCATCTGTTACTGATACCTGTGTTGGTGTGATACATTTGTGAGGCATGATGAATCAATTATTATTATTATTGACTGCAGTCCCTAGTGTGCACTGATTCACTCCTGGTGTGCCTTCTGTGGGTTCTGACAAATGGAGAAAGACACATCTGCGCCAATACAATATTTCAGACTAGTTTCACGGCCCTCAAATTCCTCTGTGCTCCACCCATTCATCCCTCCCTCCTCTCTGGTCCCCTGCTGCTCACCTCCTGCCCCAACCCCGGCAACCGCGGATCTTTCTACCATCTCTGTCGTTTTTACCTTTTCTAGAAAACCACATAGTTGGCATTACACAATATGAAGCCTTTTCAGATATGGCTGCATTCACTTAGTAATATGCATTTAAGGTTCCTCTCAGTCTTTTCATGGCTACTTAGCTCATTTCTTCTTACTGCTGAATACTAGTCCGCTGTTTGGATGTATCACAGTGTATCCATTCACGTGTTGAAGGACAGCTTGGCTGCTTCCAGATTTGGGCAACTATGAACACAGCTGCTATAAACATCCGTGTGCGGGTTTTTGTACCGAAGTTAAGTTTTCAAGGAGCTCAATTGCTAGATTATATGGCAAGAGTATGTTTAGTTTTGCAAATAACACTTTAAACTTCATTTTACTTGGGATGTTTTGTGTTCCAGTGTAAGTGCTGAAGTGGTTCTGCGGATTTGCCGCTCTCCCAAAAAGAGCTCAAGACCCCCTGAGCCCAGAGATCTAACAGTCTAGCCTCACCTCCTGTCCCTGTCTCTCCCCTAGCGTCTCCATCACTTTCCACTCGAGGAAGGGAGGTGGGCACAGGACAGGCTGCTCTCAAACCCACCAAGCTAAAATTCAGTGCAAAAGGCCAGGTTCACACCTTCTCCAGGGCAGGGAAGTAATTGTATGGCTTTTTACCACTAGTTAAAATTCAGTTCCTGCTGAGCACACACAAAGATGTCATTCATGTCAAGCTAAATAGTTTAGAATGTTGACAGAATTTAAAAGTAAAATTGTGGAATAATTCTGGAATATAATTAAATTCATTGTCCATTCATTATTAGATTCTTGCGTTTTAATATATTTCATTTCTTTCTCTCCCTGAATGTTCTTTTTCTTGAATTGCTCCTTCCTCTTCTTGACATACATACCTCTGCTTTGGAAAATCACACTCCTTCTTTATTAGCTCAGTGGGGCAGGAGGCAGGCCTTATTTCTCTTTGTAACCCCTAAGTAAATATTTATTGAATGAATACTTTGGAGAAAAGTATCTTGTTTTTTCCCTCTGGTTTGAAAATGTCTTTTCCACTGAGTCAATCTTTAAAGCTGAGTACCCTAGGGCAGTGTTGGAATGTCATTAACATAGTGATTTAATGCATATTTAAATGTACTATTTACTTCCTAGGGTTGTAGCATCTTGGAGGAGATAAGGAAGGGCTTGAGTTCAACCTCAAGGGTGTGTCAAGGGCGTGTCCCTGGAGTTCCCATACCCACCTCTCAGGCCTTTCTCCTGAGGTCCTAGATCAGCCTCTTGGTGCTTCATTTCTTTACACACTGTCCTCTGAGGCCTCATTGAGATGGGCTTCTCCTGATCCCACTGAGGGTCTCTGATTCATGCTCACCAGTGGCTCCTTCCCAGGTACCTGGGGTTGCTAGAGCTGCACTCCTCTGTAAGCTGACAGCTCCTCCTTGGGTTTGCATTCATATCTAACTCCTCAGAGGGTGGAAGCCTGTGGTGCTGGATTTGTTTGGCTGCTTTGTTTGACTAACTACTCGTTCCTTCTACTGAAGAAATGGACGCCGATTTCCAGAGAGCATTTTGCATGACTGTCATTCTTAAAGTCTTTACCCCTGTTAACCCAGGTGTGGCCCAGGAAGAGCTTTGAGGCCATCCTCCCACCTCAGGAAAGGGTCAGCCCCTACCACCCTCCATGCTTCATTCACTGGTCCTATTTCTGGGTTCCCAGACCTTGACCATCAGCTCCAGTGTCCTCTACATTTTTCTTCCAGCAAGATGTCTTCCTAGGAAGACTCCTTTCTTCCTTTCTTCCTAGGAGTGAGCTCTCATGAAAAGCAAAGTTTCTGTGGTCCCCCTTCCCATTTCAGAATTCCTGTGATAGGTATGCTGAATTGGCCCTGCTCTACTTAGGACAGGCTAAACCACTGTAACAACTAGACCCCAAAATGTCTGGATGTGTATACTTTAGAAGTGTATCTCTAGATCCTGTAACATTCCAGGGTGGAGGTTCCAGATCAGCAGGTGGCTCTATGATGCAGGGTGATTCAGGAACCCACGCTCCTTCCAGCTGTGGCCCCATTATCCACAAGGGCCTTGAGCCAAAGGAAGGGGAACAAGACCATAAAGGAAGCATGCTGCTGTCTCAAAAGTTCCTCACACTCCATTGGCTGGAAATCAGTTGGCCAGTCCTTGGCCACTCTTACTTGCAGGAGGAGCTGGACAATACTGCCTAACTCTCACCCAGCAAGAAGGGGAGATGGGTTTTGGTGGGAAGCCAGTGGCCCCTGCCAGAGACCCCATCCATCTTCTTCCCAAGTTTGCCCTTGCTTGCCTTCCTGCTGTTGCCTCATTTGTCACATTTGCAAGGTGATGTGTTGAGAATTTATAACTCAGGAACCAATACAATAAAGAGGTAGCCACCTACTGCTCCTAAGAACCAAATAATAGAATCTGCTCAGTAAGGTCTAATCACCATGATCTTAGCAATCACCATGATCTTAGCAACACATATCCCAGCAATGGTCTGTATTAGCATTCTTTCAGTTTTTATTTTGTTTGTTTTAAAATTTATAGTCCGTGCTGTAATTCATTATCCCCAGGCCTCGCTGATGTATACCAGCTCTAAGGGAAATAAAAGCCAAACATTAGCAAACATCTTCCCTGAACACAAATATGTTGTAGAGCTTTGTGCTCAATATCAGGCTTGTGATATTAATCTTCAGATAAGTCCTTCAGAGCCCACTCAGATGCATTGGCCTTAATGATATTATTAATGGGAAACAGGACCAGGCTTGGGGTTACAGACCTTGAGGCAAGGGTCATGTAGCCTCCTCCCCTACTCCAGCTGAGGCTGGCTCCTCCCATCTATCAAGGAACAAAAGAAGTCAAATTGATTTAGAGAAGCATTGGACATTTATTGGGTGCCCTGTGGAATAATGTGAACTTTTGGCTTCAAGACGGAGGAGGGGCCGAAGGGGAAGGGAAGTTTAAATGTGGCATCTCCAGAAACTGTCTAGTGGTCCAGCTTACGATGAGACTCCCCAGTTCTTAATTGCCTCCATTTCCCTTTTCTCTTCCTAATTGTTCTGTGAGTGCATCCCAGCCAGGGGCTACCTTCCATGATTAATCTGACGACTGACCTCAGCTTGTCCTGACACTCTTCCTCATTGTCTCAGGGCTTAATACCAGGCTAGTACTCTTTGATGGTGACTTTAGTAAGCCCCCTTTTCCAGGCTCAGCCCTCTCCCCCTTGAGAGTCCCCTACCTGAGTCTTTGCCCTCAATTCTAGGTGAGAACATCTGGCCGCTGCCCCTTCCCCAGGCTGGCCCTCAAAGGAGCCTGCACCTGACTGCTTCCTGCAGGCCGAGACCCGAGGGTCTGGGCACATCTAGGTGCCATCTGCCTCTTCTTTGGCCCCTACCTCCATCCACAGCCTGCAGTGGGATTGGTTCTTCTCTCTCAGGAACCCCATTACTGTCCTCCTCCTCCCCCCACAGCTGGGGGCTCCCATGTGCTGCCTGAGGCTGGAGCTCTCGCAGGTAAGGAGGGTCATTCCCACCTCAAAACCTTCCGTTCTGCTGCATTCCCATCTCAGAGTTCCCAATCCGTCCCTTTCCATCTGGGCTCCCCTTGTCCCCATGGATGGCCCAGCTCCCTTCTGGAGCTTTCTCTGATGAGCCCGACATGGATTTCTTGAGCTCTATGTCCTTCAGGACTCTCAGGTCAGGGTAGCTCAGGGGAGTCCCAGGGGAGTGGTCCTTAAGCACAGTCCTCTGTTGGGGCAAAACTCTGGATTTTTCTGTAGGATGAAACTACTGAAATTGTGCCAGAGGCAATAAACTGCTCTCCCCTGTTAGTTAATAGAAGCTGTTAGCCACAAAGGAGTGGGAGGCACACTTTGTTTTTGCAGTTGGGGAGGCTGTAGAAATTACCAGGTGTATCCACTCTCTAGTGGCTGTGGTTAAACATGAGCGATCACTTCCTTTGTTTGGTGGATATGGTGCGGCCTCAGGAGGTTTGGGTGAAATTTTTATCCCAAATGCCTCTGAAGGAGAAATTGTCTCCAGGTTTGGTCCCTGGAACACCTGCATCAGAACCACCAGCGTCACTAATTAAAATGCAGATTCCTGGTCTCCCCCAAGACTAGTGAACCAGGGCCTCTGAAGGTGGGGCCCAGGAACCGGCATCAAGTGCTATCCGCGGCTTGACCATGGGCAGCTCTTTGGCAGAGGATGCTGTCACCTTCCATCCTGAGGGCCTCGTAGCATACCCTGAGGATCCCAGAACCTCCTGCCTCAGTAGCAGAGACTTGGCAGACCCACCTTATAGCTCTCAGCCACAATCAACCCCTGGTTTAGGCCCACTGTCCTATACCAGTTTGCCCAAGTGGGCAGTCTGTACATATTTCTTGAACTGAACTAGTACCCTTAAGGGCAGGGCTTTGTCTTCTTTATTTCTTTGGGCCCCCTGCTGGCACACAGTAAGTGCTCCCTCTTCTCTGACTGCAGACTGATGGATGAGGTCACAGATCCAGGCCCTATCTGTAACAAGACTGGAAAGGAGACAGCAGCTTTAGTTAACACCAATCTACCTGCTCCTCGGGGTGTTTTTACAGGAAGAAGCTGTTTTGTTCATGTTCAAAATCCATAGATTGTCAGACTCTCAGCTGGGTAGAGACCCCTGATAGGACTCCGGAAAGGAGATATGCATGCAGATGCCTTTTCCAAGAAAGAGCCAATACTGGTAAGTGAATGAAGTTGATGTCGAGGGCCTTGACAATGGCTTGGCCAGACAGAGCTTCTGTGTACAACTTTGGGTTTTGTTCCCTGGGATAAAAGCCATGGTGACAATCTTTGGTGTGCTTCTGGGTCTCTCAGCTTGAAGGTCATAGAGCCCAGATATATGCAGGGAGGGAGCCCACCAGCCACGGTGGGAGAGATTTGAATATGGCCAAGAGAATTCTTAAACCTTTGATGAGGAAACAGTTTTAAACCAAAGACCCAAAGGATATTGGAGAAGGCTTACATGACAACCCAAAATGAATGGACTTAAGACAACCCAAAATGAATGGACTATCGCACCCAGAGAATACACATACATTCACATGGGACTGGGGGAATTATCGGCTTGTAAGAAATGTTCATATTTGAAGAAAGCAAATGACCTCTATTAGTGTCTCAGTCAATCAGTAAGTATTTACAGAGCAAAACCACAGGCTAGCCTCTCAGCTGGACTACAGGAGTACTCAGAACAAGCCCTACCTCAAGGCTTTACAACCTGGATGAGAGCTGAGACAAGCTCTCTGGAAAGAAAGAACCACACAGAAGATCTCAAAAGTAAGCATGCCTCCTTAAATGGCTAGGAAGATTCTTGAAGGAATGAATAGAAGGATGAATAGAGTCTTACCTGGAATCCTAAATTCGTAGTTGTTCAGTATCTTAAATGCTTATACAGATCAAATCTATTTGCCTAATTGTTAGCAACAGAAAAAACTTTGGCCTGGTTCCAGAAGAAAAGAAATTTAGAAAGGTATAGCTGGGAAACTGAGCTGGGACCCAGAGTCAGAAAATGGGCAGCAACCATGAGAGGCTGGAGAACAAGAAGAACCACTCGGTAACCTCATAGGAACCTTCTGATGAGGCCATCACTGTCCTGGCAAAGCCTAGGACTCGAAGGCTTTCAATTCTAAGTCAGAGGCAGAAGTCTAGAACCACATCCTAACCAAAAGGGAGGCTGAAAAACAGAGTCTGGAAGGTTCTGTTTTTTTGTAGGAGATAAACATTCATTCATGAGGTGGGGAATTCCAGGGCAGCCAAAACAAATAGCAAATGTTCACCACACCTTCCTTATCTGGTATGAAAACTGAAAGTAGGGATGTGAAAGAATAAAAAAAGATTAAAAAAAAAAAAGGAACACTGCAAGATAGGAATTGTGCCGGTTATCCATACAAAAAAACTCTGCTCCGTGGGAGTTGGGGAAGTCTTAGTAGAAAGGGGGACTTGATGAATGTGAAGGATTGGGATAAATGGGAAAGAGGTGAGGAGGATCCCCAGGCTGGGAAACTACCTAGAAGTCTTGGGGATGGGGGCAGGAAGGAGATACTCTGACCTTCCCCCTACCCAAGGCAGCCCTGTCCAGGCTCAAGATCCCACATGATGACACCCCTGTCATGCACATCTGCTGCAGTGTCTTCAGCATCACCCAGACATCCAGTTTATCTATCAACTGTGAGTGGTATCACCACTACTCCTTCGAGCAGGGAAATGAGGAGCCCCCACATTTGACATCTGACTCCATTATACCTGGAGTAACACTGAACTGAAACCAGTCACTACTAATCGCTCCATGTAAAACTATTTTCAAAGTACAGGCTTAACAGGTGAACAGAGGTTACCAAAAATGAAAATATTACTTGATTTTCCTTGTATACAGTATCTTTCCCAGTACTTCTTGCAGATAAAAGTAACTATGGCCTCTTAGACTGGTGGTTCCTAAGATGGATGGTTATCAGGGATCAACTGGTGAGTTTTTAAAAGTATTTCCAGGTCTATCCCAGATCAGTCCAAAATTAGGACTTCTAAGAGGGGAGCTGAGACATCCATATTTTTTAGGCTCTCCACGATATTTTCAGGATTATCCAATTTGGAAACAGTGCCGCAACATTTCAGTGCATCTCAACGTTCCTTATACATTCCTTTGATTGTCTATGAACCCAAGACCCCCCTTCACTTTTTTCCCCTACTTAACTCTATTCTCTACTCTTTTTTTCTCAATCTATAAAAAATTTCAAAATCCAGAAAAATTGAAAGAACTCTACAGTGTTCAATCATATACCCTCTATCTAGATTCTGCATTTGTTAACATTTTGTAATATTTGCTTTATCATGCATTTATCCATCTATCCACGCAGAGATCCCTCCATCTTATTTGATACATTTCTGAGTTGTGGACCTCAGCATTCCTCACCTGTAAACATTTTAGATTGCATATCATCAACTAAAGTTCACTATTTGTAGGTAGCTCTTTCTTTTTTCAGGTAGAATTTACAAAAACTGAAATGTGTAAATCCTAAGTGTACCAATCATTGTGTTTTAAGAAATTCATATCCTTGTGTAACCCAAACTCTTATCAAGATATACAATATTTCCTTTACCTTAAAGAGTTCCAAATGTCCTTGAGTGGGATTGAGTTCCCACCCAATCTCCATCTCCACTCCCAGAACAAGTGTTATTCTGATTTTTTTTTTAAACTTAGGTTAGTTTTGCCTGTCCTAGAACTTCCTATAAATGAAACTGCACAGCACATAATCTTTCTGTGTAAGGCTTTTGTCACTCAGCTAAGGACTCATCCTTTTTTGCATTTATCAGTAGTTAATTCCTTTTTCTTACTGCTTTTATTCCATTTGTATGAATATATCATAGTTTATCTATCCATTATCTTAATTATCTTAATAATGGACATTTTGGTTGTTTCCCAATTTTTAGCAATTACAAATAAAGTTTCTATGAATATTCTTGTATAAAGCTTTTGTGGATATGTTTTCATTTCCTTTAGGTAAGTACTAAAAGGAGTAGAGGAGTAGGATTGCTGAGATGTATGAAAGGCATATGTTTAATTTTATAAGAAACTGGGCAGATCTTTTTTCTAAAATGTTTGAACTATTTTACATCTGCTAATAATATATGAGATTTCTGGTTGCTTCTTGACATCCTTACATTTAGTGTTTTCAAGCATCTTTAAACCATTTGGGTGGGCAGTAGTGGTGTATCATTGTGGTTTTAATTTACATTTCCTTGGTGACTAATGATGTTGATCAATTTTTCTCATGCTTTCTGGTTGGTGATATATCCTATTTTGTAAAGTATCTGTTCACATCTTTTGCCTGTGTTTAATGGAGTTGTTTCTTTTATTTTTGAGATTCAACTTGCTAATATTTAGTTAAGGATTTTTATACCCATGTTCATGGAGAATATTGGTGTGTGTTTTACTTTTATTGTAATAGCTTTCCTTGGTTTTGGTACCAGGGTTATGATGATCTCATAGAATGAGTTCATTTTATAAATAATTAGTGTCAATATATTTTTTCCAACTTTCTTACAAACTTCCTCTGAATTTATACTTAAATTGTGCTTGTAGACAGCATAAAATTAGGTTCCTCCTTTTTCTTTCCAGACTGATAATTTTAAAATTTTAAGTGGAGTGTTTTGGTCAATTCGTATTTAATGTAGTTAATGTACTGATGTGGGTATTCATTGTTTTTAGGTTGTCCAATCTATTTTTATTCCTGTTTCTTTTTCCTGTTCTCTTTGGAGGTAGTGTGGTTGGAGGTGGGGGTTTGTTTTGTTTTCTGTTCTGTTTTGTTTTGTTTTAGAATCACATTTTAATTATCTACTGGTTTTTTAGTGATCCCTATCTGCACTAATTTTTTTAAGTAAATGTTCTACAGATTATAATAAATATCCTTAACTTACCGCAATTTACTTAGAGTCACTTCACAAAATGTAAAAATTTTGCAACCATGCAGTTTTATTCACCGCCTTCACCTGTATACTTCAGTCATGTATTATATCTACATATGTTATACACTTTACAATATAATGTTATAAGTTTTGCTCTAAGTACTCATATGTATTTAAAACTTTAAAGAGAAAAATAGACTCTTACCTGTATCCACATACTTACCATTTATAACATCCTTCATTCCTTACTGATAAATTTAGTTTCTGTCTGATATCATTTCCCTTCAGCATGAAAGAACTTTTCTTTATCATTTCTTGTAGTTCAGGTCTGCCGATGACTAATTCTCTTAGTTCTTATTTATATGAAGGTGTCTTTATTTCACCTTCATTTCTTGAGGTGTATTTTTCTGAATATGGAATTCTGGATTGACAGGGTTGTTTTTTTTTTCCTTCCAGCCCTTTAGAGAGGATCAACTGACTTCATATCTCCACTGTTTCTGTCCTTCATGAATGAACCAGCTGTCATTTATATTGTTAGTCCTTGTATGTAATACACTGTCTCTCTCTAGCTGATTTTCTCTTTATGTTTGGTTTCAGCTAAGATGGACTACTATACATATGGTTTTCCTTGTATTTATCTTGCTTGGGCTTTGCTTATATTTTTGCATCTATAGTATTATGTCTTTCATCATATTTGAATTAAGTTTGGCAATTACTTCTTGAAACATTTTTTTCCTACTTCATTTTCAACTCTCTTTCTAGAGCTCCAGTAATATATGATAGACCTCTTGATACTGTCCCATGGGTCTCTGATCATTTGCTCATTTTTTAAACTTCATTTCTCTCTGTTCTTCAGATTGTTTAATTCCTGTTGATGTATCATTGAGTTCACTGATACTTTCTTCTGTCATTTCCAATCCTCTCCTGAGCCGATTCAATGAATTTTTATGTAATATTGTATTTTTAGTCCCAGAATTTCAAGTTATTTTTTTAATCGTTTCTGCTTATCTGCTAGAATTTCATATCTTTCATTGATTGTGAACTTATTTTCCTTTATATTCTTATGCATAATTATAATAGCTGCTTTAAAGACTTGTCAGCCAGTTCCAATATCTGGATCATCTCAGTGTGTCTCCATTAATTGCCTTTTTCTCTTGAGTATGGGTTACTCTCTTGAGTATGGGTTCTCTCTCTTCTTGAAATATCTCATGATTTTGAATTTGGTCACTGTGAATGATACATTGTACAGACTCTAGTGTCTGGTATGTTCTTCAGTAATATGTTGATTTTTATTATCGTTATTGTTCTAATAGGCAACTAACTTGGTTGAACTCAAACTTCAAACTCTTTCTCCCTTCCACTGGGCAGCAGCTGCATTTTTTGTTTGTTTCTTTTAGCTTCGCTTAACTGCTTGGAGTTTGCCCTATATGTGTGTAGCTCAGAAGTCAGCCAGAGATTTGAGCAGAGTTTATATATAGAATTTAGGGTTCCCTCCCTTTGCTCTATCCTTTCCACAATTTTCCCCCTCCCTTTATAGCTGCTTTGGCAGCCCCAAATTCACTTATCTGATTCCTCAAGCTGGTAAGACTTCCAGTTTGTTTCCAAATTATAGTTACCTTGCACACCTGACTGAGGTCTACTACCAGGTAAAAAACCCATAAAACTTTAAAAAAAAAAATTAAAGGGAAGCTCACCCGTAGTTATTTTCTTCTTCCATGTGTCAACTCCCCTCCAGCTTCTGCATAATTATGGTCATGCTTTAGTGGCTTCACACAGTTGTTTTGTATGCTTTGTTTATCACTGTCATCTGTGTGACATCTGTGTAGGCTTGGTCTAATACAGACTATTACACCTTTTTTGGAATACAGAACTCTATCTCTACCGCTTTGACTACTTTTTTAGAGATAGATGCTGGGCAGTCATTTGGATTTTCTTTTTCTAGCAGGGCTGTAAAACACAATAGTAGTTAAGATCCTAGACTCTGCAGATCAACTTCTTGGGTTCAAATCCTGCTCTGGCTGCTGTGACTTTGTGCAAAATATTGGTCTTTGCTATGCCTCAGCTTACTCACCTTTAAAAATGAGGATAATCCCAAAGTATCTCCTAGGTTTGCTGTGAAGTTTAAATAAATTCATATGTAAAGATCTTGGAGGAATGCGTCTTTCATGGCCAATAATAAATAAGCCAGCTTTGCTGGGTTTTATTGATATTATTTCACTTCTCCCTCAGTAAACTTTCTGGCGCATAGAGTTTGGGGCAAAGTTAATTAGCACCATTTTACAGATATGCAGACTGAAGATCTCAAAACTGTAAACAGAAGTCAGAAATTACAGCTCCAGGCCTCTTGCTCTTTGCTAATTTACTCAGTTGTCATCTTCCCTCACCACACACTACCCTGAATCCTTCAATGAAATGAGCCTGCCTAAAAAAGTTTATCCCAGGTTTTATTCATTAGGCTGAGAGAACTCCCAGACCCCTTCTTAAATAAAGACATTCTGTTAGGAAGCTTTTTTGGCTTTTATTTACATTTGAAGGGCTACAACATTCCCGCTGCCTAAGAGGAAAAGCCTATTCTCTCAAATGCTTTTCTCCTTGGCCACATACCCCAGGCTTGAGCTCATATTCTGAACCAATGACTTCTCCTAAGTGGTTGAGTTTATTATTAACAATGTCCTTTAAACTTTATCTCAACCTTGGCATCTGCAGCTGGGGTGGCAAGGAGTGAGAGAGCTGGTATTCTCAATTGCTCAAGCCTGTACATCAGGAAGATTCTGGCACCTGCTCCACTCTGGAGGTCCCTCTCTAGCTCTCCCTGTACTAAAAATCAAATTTTTAAAAAGCTACAGCGGTGGGTTCTCTTTATAAAAGGGGCCCAGAGGAAGCTGTGAAAGAAGGCTGATTTTTGAAAGGGGCTTAGTTTCATTAGAGTTACAAAGTTGGCCTCAGGCTGCTTGGGATATATTTTTTAATCATCTGAATTCAAATGCTTTTAGGCAGAACAGGCATCACCATTCT
Source organism: Taxidea taxus jeffersonii (assembly GCA_003697995.1). Classification (NCBI taxonomy): domain Eukaryota; kingdom Metazoa; phylum Chordata; class Mammalia; order Carnivora; family Mustelidae; genus Taxidea; species Taxidea taxus. The sequence continues at coordinate 30,936 of RCUC01128332.1, read as the reverse complement.
CTGTTTATGTTTGACTGGTTCCTGCAGGATTTAGGTTTGTATCAAGTTCTATCTAGGGGCACCTAGGAGAGTACAAGAAAATCTGGATTTTGCTGCAGACATTGGCACCTGATGAAGGGACCAGAGACTGGAAAGCATCAGCAGTAGGAGATATAATCCACTAAAGACATACAAACACAGGCCCCAAATTCCATCCCACCAGTTCCAGGCCCAGCTGCCATCACAAGTTATTTAGTTTCCTCATTATGGTTACATAAGATCTAGTTGGAAAAATCCACCTGCATCACGTAATTTTATATCTCAAAAACTCAAGCCTACCACAGTGTTATTTGTCGGCAATGACCATAAAGAACAAACTTGAATACTCCTGTACAAGTCAGGAATGATTCAGTATTTAATTGAATGAAATGAAGTTGATCTGGTTCTTTGGAGGAGAGCTTGGAAACCCAATGGAAGCTACTAGAGCCACAGAGCCAGGACTGAATGTTGCCTGCATCTTCTCTGCCTCTGGTCTTGGGCTCCTCCACCCTCCTCAACTGGGACTCTGCATCGCTAGCCAGAGATATCTTCCTTGGTCACCATTTGATAGTATCTCTTTCCTGCTCAAAACGCTCTTAATGACTCCCAGAGCCCACAGAAACCCTAGTTGAGTGATGTGTCGTATAGGGTCTGAGTCTTGACCTTAAGCACGTCCGCAGTCTGAACTCTGACCACACCATTCCCTCCCCTTCCTGACATCAACCCGGTCCTCCAGCTACAGTCATAAGATATGTCGTACCCAGTCTTTGCCAGGCTGCGTCCTCAGCTTCAGCCCCTTGCTGTCTCCAAACCCCACCCCCACTGTATTAGTTTCCCATTGCTGCTGTAACATACTTTCACAAACATAGTGGCTCAAAACAAACCAAGTTTATTCTCTTAACCTGCTATAGGCCAGCAGTCTGAAACTTTTTCCCTGAGCTAAAGCTGAAGTATTGGTTTGGCTGGTTCCTTCTGGAGCCTCTGAGGAGAGAATCCATTTCCTTGCTTTTTTCAGCTTCTAGGGGCTGCCCATGTACCAGTCTGATGGCCCCCAACTCATCTTCAAAGCATATTACTCCAGGCTCCTCTCTATAGTCAGCTTGCTTTCTCCTCGGCCAAAGTCAGGTCTCCCTTTGTCTCCCTCTTAACTTGTGATTACATTTGGGGCCACGCAGATAATCCAGGATAACCTCTCTTCTCAAGATATTTAACTTAATCACCCCTCCAAAGAGCTCTTTGCCATAGGGGGGTAATATTCACAGATTTGGGTGAGTAGGATGTGGACATCCTTGAGATCCAACTGCCTTCCAGGTTCTTAGCTCAGATTTTGTTTTTCTCCTCTAAGAGGCATCCCTGATGCCCCAAGCTGTGTTCATGGGCAGACTTCCTCATGGAGCATGTCACACATCAGACTGTAATTGCCCTTTTGGTCGCCCTTCTCTCAACTGTCCGCTGCTCCAGGGCCGGGATCTCGGTCACCTTCCTCCTTTCAGTGTCCTCAAGGCGTGGCCCATGATGTATGCTCAGTTTTTGTTGGCAGGGATAGAAGTGTCCCTCTGGCTGATCACTCTAGGATAAAAACACAGAGGTCCCTGGTCAGGGGGTGAAGGGGTCTGAAGAAAGCAGAGCTGTAGTTGGCCAGTTGGTGGGCCAGGTCACATAGTACCCAGGCGTTCAGATTCTAGAGCCTTGCACAGGGCATACAACGGCCCAGCAGCCATAGAGGCCTGGGTTCCTCAGGTCACATGCCCCGCTCCCTGCAGCTTTCCTGTTGCTCTGACCCCAGGGACATGGCCCTTGGGAACAGGTACTCAGAGTCCAACTTTACTACACTTCTGTGGTGCTCTGTGACTGGTTCCTTTAGACATTGATTAACTTTTCAGGGAAACACAATCATTAGGCAAATTCCATCCACCTACCAGGCAAGATAGAAACATAAGCAAATATTAACCTAGACATGTGGTTTACAGCCTGCAGCTGCACATGGCCGGTGCCAGCTCGTCCCTCAGTCCAGGGAGCTGTTTGGTTGAAGGGAGTGAGGCTGACAATTCTGTGCTTTCAGTTTATGCCAACAGATACAGGAACATGACCCCTGGAATGTGGACTTATCCATGGGGCAAGGTTTACGTATCAGCAAGAAACACAAACACACACACACATACACACACCCAAGGCTATATTATATCGCAGCTGCAAGTGTTTATTTCTGACAAGGCTAACCTAGTTTTAATTATTTATGCCAAAACTTATAAGCCACTAAAAATGCCCTGCAGAATGGGGGTGCAAAGGGAAAGAAGTCTTGGTAACCCGAGACCTTGCTATGGCAGGCACCTTGCCCTTAGCTCCTGCGGGCAGCAAGCTGAGGCTGTTTACTGGTGCACTCTTTTGACATGTGGTTGAGGTGGTGTGGGTGGGAGAGGCTTCTTTGAGCTTCTTTTGGATGGTTAAGGGTGCAGACAGGGCTGGGGAGTCTGGTCAACCCTCAAAAAGCATACACCTCTTTGAGACTGCAAAGGGTGAGCTACTGTAAGACTGACCACCCCCTCCGTGGAGGCCCCAGGCCACTTCAGCTGTCCCCACCTCCTGAGGTGTCTGGGGCTGGTGGCTGGACACTCTGGAAATCCCAATCAACACACTGGACTGATTGGAAACACTGAAGTCTTCATTCCCTCAGTTGGCAGGCCCTCTCTGGCCCTTTCTAGAGAGTTCGGAAGACATTTCTCTTCATGCCCACAAGAGGATCCTTTCCCTCACCTGTCCTCTCTCCCTTGCCCCCTTTACTCTCATCTGCCTGGAGTCCCACACTTATCAGCATCCTGCGCACAGGAGAAGATGAGCACAAGAAAGACCTTAGAATGAATAAGAACTTGCATTCGATTCTGCCATGTCACATACCTAGTGCCAGTTGTGAAACCGAGATTCCTTTTCCTTATCATTAACTCCCACTTGACAGATGGTTTAGGGTCCTGGCTAGAAGCGTGGATTTTGGAGCGGAACAGACCAGGGTTAGCGGTGGTGCTGCCATTTATAACCTCAATGCTCTTGAGCAAGTTAGTCTGCCCAACTGCTCCTTCATTTCCCTGTCTGCACAATGGAATAACAGGGATACCCACCTCACAGGGTTGCTATGGGAACAAAATGAGACTAAGCATGTTAACGGCTTAGTGAGTCCTTGTATATGTAGCGAGTGATTGATAAATGTTAGCTATTGCTACTATTGGCCATGATAGGATTGTGGGTAATATAAGAGCAACATGGAGAACCTCTGGTTAGAGAATGCTGGAGAATCAACTACTGTGTTATCTCTGTCCTATATTCAGGGTAGTTGGAAGTATTATGGAGGATGGTAAATTTTTTCAAGAGGTCATGGGAGGTAAGGTCACATAGGATGGAATTCGGCAAGCCCACTCTCCAATACCTCCAGGATCTCTAAGTCAATGAGGAGAATCACATCTTGATCCTGTATTGTTCGTTGAGAGTCTATTCCCCCTACCCCACACCCCACCCCCCACCAACCAAAAGAATTTCAACAGAAACTGGCATAAGTAAATTTAGTGCCAGAGAAAGTGTTGAGCCACCCACTAGGGAGGGGCTGGGCCTTCCAGCTTCATATTACAGGTTGGAGAAAAACAGAAAGTGATTCAGGGACAACTTTAACTCACTGAGCCAGCAGCCTACTGGGGTCAAAAGCTAGTTCCCACAGGTCTCAGGCGAGAACCTTTCAAGAAGGAACTACCCAGTGCTGAAGTAACCACAGATGGATCTAACTGGTTTTCGTGATGGGGAATGTTTGTTTATCATTATGTCCAGATGTCTAGAATGCAAGACACGTATGTTGGCCTCAGAAAGTATTTATAAAATTCTTATTTGAACTCCATACTGGGTTAGGTACTGGGATAAATCAAACTGAAACCAAACTGTTGGCCCCACCCTTGCAAAGAAGGGCTGGAATTGGTCCCAGTTTTCAAAAAAAGTGGACAAGAAACCAAAAGAAGGGAATCATATGAGCCTGGAGAACTTGCCCAATATTCTCAACTGTTTTCCCGGTCCAGGAAAAAGGCTACGTTGTGAACATGGCAAAGTAATCAGGGACTTTATTGAGATCTGGTTTCCTAGGTGAGCCCAATATAGGGAGAAAGCCCACTCCCTGGGAATGTTTGGCTCATTTCCATTGCTGGGCAATTAATGATATACTTGGTTAAACAACCTCCCTGCGAGAGTGGGAGGTGAATGCCCCACTTCCCCAAAAAACAGGTTACTTTTTCTTCACTTTTCTATCAAACATAAACAATATCCTCTATTCGGCAATAACTTCCTGTTCTGGCAAAGAAGTGGAAATTGTTGTGATGTTTTTTGGTTGTTTTCATTTTCCAAGACTTATGTATTTTAGGTCGGGGGAGGGAGAGAGAGAGAGAGCGTGCGCATTGCATGCAGGGGAAAGGGAGAGAGAGTCCTAAGTGGACTCCAAGCTAAGCACCGAACCTGATGTGGGGCTTGATCTCAATGAGCCTGAGATCACAGCCTGAGCTGAAACCAAGAGAAGATCGCTTAACCGACTGAGCCACCCAAGCTCCCCAGAAATGGAAATTATTTTAATGGGGTTTTTGTTTGTATTCTGGGTTGTTTGGGGTTTTTTTGTTTTGTTTTGTTTTGTTGTTTGTTTTTGGTTTTACTTTTTTTACCCTAGTATTGGCTATAAATTCAGATTGTATTTTCAGGTTTGACTTTAGGTAGCAGGACAGGCCACAATTAGACCTGGCCAAGAGCTCTAGTACATTAACAGCTTAGGCCGACATCCACTTCATTTCTGGGTTCCCAGTGCTCTGCCCCAAAAAAGGAAATGTCCAAAAACATCATACTTGTGAAAAGAAGGAGTTATAGGTAAGAGACTTTCAGATAGGGGCCTCTATTAGCTAACTTAACTTCAACAAAGTATAGTTTACATTTAGGCCTTAGAACAATGACAAAAAAGCTCTTCCACATATATACAAATACTATTAAATGTATACATCTGTGCTTACCATATTAATGAAAAATCAAATAATTAAAACATTCTTAATATTGATTATTTCTAGAAAATGGATTCATGAAATGGAGAGGCTAGTCTAGATTTTACTTGATACCTTTTTTCTTTTTTTTCTTTTTAAACCTGGTGACTTTAACTGCCATTTCCCACAGCGTTACTATTATAATTTTTTAAAAATTTAAGAAAAAAAGGTTTCTCCAAAACAGTATGTTTGAAACATCTGAAAAATCATTTATTCGCAGCTTACTGTGACAGAGCCTATGACTGAGAGTCTGTTATCTTGAAAATAGTCTCTAAATTGCTTTCTTCCTTTGAAGGATAAGAGGAGAAGGGTTGGAAATTAGGCCAGATTCCATCTCATTGCCCTCCCCCCCTCCACTTCTCACCACTGTTTAAACTATTCAGGCAAACTTGCTTCAGCAAACAGAAGATAAGGCTGAAATAGCTGATGTAATGGTGACCGAGTTTTTCCTTCTGGCAAATTAAAACAAATGATTTTGCTATCAAACTTTACCACTGAAATCACTTGGCAATCCAGAACTTTTCCATCAAGAAATTGCAAAATTGGATCCACTTGGAGGGACACAAGAGAATGGAATATTTGACCAAAAAGATAAGATAAAAGAGTGAATCTTTGCATTTTGTTGGATGAGTGTGCAAAACATTTTCTAGAGATACTAGGTGGTAAAATGTTGCATTTGTATGGATGAGGCATGTCAGGGTGTAAGACAAGAGAATAATATTTTAGAAACAGTGACTCTCACTGGGTTGTGTAAGTTCTCAAGGGGCCTCCCTTTGAGTCTCGAGTAGGTGCTTTAAGACTCAGAGGGGGAACTAGATATTTGGAGATGACAATCACCTTTGACCTTTGCTTCCCTATATACAGACACTGGAGAAGCCCCAGAAACCCTCTGGTGGATCAGATACAGAACACTCAGTGGTTAGGACTGTAGGCCCTGGTGTCAGCAGGACTGGGTTGGAGTCTTGATACTACCACTCACTAGAAAATAATTCAATGTTTCATTTTCTTCATCAACTGCAGATTATTATATGACTTAACATCTTTCAAAGGCCTTGAAAGATAAATCTGGTGATGCATGCAAACATTTTAGCATGGTGTCAGCCACAAACTACAAATGTCTCTGACCTGAGACTCTATACAATCTCTTGAAGACCATGTAGAGGAGGGTGTCATCACTGGGAGGCTTATGTTTAGTTTATATAGGCATTAAAGACCAGGCTGAAAAAAGACCAGGCTGACTGTTAAAAACCGGGCTGACTAGGGACGCCTGGGTGGCTCAGTTGGTTAAGCGGCTGCCTTCGGCTCAGGTCATGATCCCAGCGTCCTGGGATCGAGTCCCACATCGGGCTCCTTGCTCCGCAGGGAGCCTGCTTCTCCCTCTGCCTCTGCCTGCCACTCTGCCTGTGCTCGCTCTCTCTCTCTCCATCTCTCTCTGACAAATAAATAAATAAAATCTTAAAAAAAAAAAAAAAAAAACCGGGCTGACTAAAGTTTTCAATATGTACCGTTGCCCCTTCATTGTCTTCAAAGACGAGGTGCTTTTCAGATAGTAGAGATTTGGGGGGTTGTCAGCCTGCCTCAAATAAAAATATTTCAAGTGACAACAAATTTTAATTAGTGAGTAGTACCAAAAATATGGCAGAGGTAAACCAGTCTTCACTATGGTTTCACACTGGGTAGCCTACCATAGCTATTAGCTTCTAGAATAAGCAGATAGAAATATTGTGTGTGTGTAAAACTTTTAAGACATACCAAATTTCCAAAGTTGAATTGTTTGTTCCTACCAGAGTGTGTTTTAGGCCATTACCTGGTAGAAAGTTTGCAGGATAAATGAATTTAAGCATTTATTCACAGTTTGTTCAACAGTGACTTATGGAGAATCCACTATGTGCCAAGAATGGTTTTAGGTGCTAGGATTATTCTGTCCATGAATATAGCCCTGTCCTTGTGGAGTTTACATTCTATAAATACTCTGGTTGGAGCAAAGCAGAAATTAGCTAACTGGGCATTTCTTTGGATTCTCTCATAGACTAGTGGTGAATTATCTAAGTAAGAAGACCTCAAAGACTCTGTGAACAGAATGATGGCCTGGCACTCAGAACCTGAATGGACACTCCCGAATTGGTTTCCTTGCAGGCAGCCATCCTACAGGAGCACTTGGCCTCTCTCTCTAGGAGTGAGGACTTGCACCTCTCTCATGAGTGGCTGCCTCTTTGAAACCAGGCCAAGAGTGACTCATGTGGTCATGTGGGGTTTACACACCACCTCTTCGTCAATCCATTTCCTGCAAAGTGGCTATTAACTTGGCCATGTGAGAGGATAGGTCAAGAGGAAAGTAGGAGAGGCCTGGATCTTATAGGCAGGAAAGACATTTGTGGAGGGCCGAGGTTTGATACGAGAGATTCCTGCTGCTGTTGTGGCTAGCAATGCCGGGGCTCAGGGTATCATAGGAAGGGGAAACGGAGTTAGCAGCTGGTTGCTGAATCCTTCAGGACCCTCCACTGTAAACCACATAATCTGATAATCAAGCAAAAAGGAGTTTATGGAAAGGCAATTGGCTTGCTCACAGACTTAGCCTAGAGAACCAATCTCCTAGAACAATATTTGAATCCACACTACAGAACCACCTGGGTAAAGAAGCTGCTGCTTGGTGGCTGCCCCACCAAGGAGAAAGGCCACCAGCACTGCCACTGATCCAGTGATACTATTTCTGACCCATTTCTTCTAAAAGAAACCTCTGCGGCTCCCCCGACAGCAAAATAGACTTTACTCGAGAACCTTTTCCTTTAACGTTCTCACTTCTCAGTCAAATGTAACTCGGATTCAGATGCCTGAGCTCTAATTGCACAGGAGCTTGAGAACTGATTTTCTGGATTCTTCCTGATAAAAGTAGGACTCATAAAGCTGGAATTTCCCAGATAGAGCATAGACGGGTTAAAAAGTTGCGGGACAGCCAGGAAACACTGCAATTGTCTGTTTCACTCAACCTCTTAACTAAGCCAAGGCCAACCTGCACCACAATGTGAAGCATAGTGTCAACAACAACAAAATTCTCTGCCTAACGTAATTCAACTCTCCCTTAAGCAATCTAAAATGACTCTTCTGCCTGAAATGGGTAAAACTCAAACTCAAACAGGAGTGGGCCCTCAGAAGTAAAGAAAACAAAACAACAACAAAAACAAAAAACCCACAAAATAACTGTAGCCATCTTATCTTTTACTGGAGAAAACTGGCAAGCAGGGTTTATGGTATAAAATCTTTAGGAGGCATTAGTTTGGTAATCAAGGGATTCTCAAGGACACCATGGGTACTTCTTCTGGCTAGCTTATCCCCTAATCTGATGCAGGAGAAAGGAGCTGTCCTAGAATCCTCTCTCCAGCCTCCTCTCAAGAGATAGAGATTTTGGATTCAGGGTATCACATCTCTGGGAATAGGGCTGCCTCCTCATAAGGGCTCAGGACACAGTTGTCCCGAGTGTCGCATTGTGGGCCCTAAGATGGGAGCACTGACTTCTCTGTATTGGGCAGCCCCTGCCTAGTCAGATAGTAGAGCTCCTTGTCAGGGCTCACAGCCTCCCAGTTTCTCTCCCCCTCCATTTCCCCTTTAAGCTGTCCTATGGAAAAGACCACAGTCAAGTGTGAGGGTCATTCATTCTTATCTGTTCCCCATGGACTCCTGGCAGCCCTTGAAGGTCCCTCAGAGAGGGTGTCCTGTGACCGGGTATGAGGGTGCTGCCCGCAGTCTCTCAGGAACTGGCAGGCAAACGGGCACTAGAACTCGGCTCTGTACTCTCCCATGATGGCATCTCTTGTTCAAGGATATTTGCATTTAATAGAGGACAGAGACTTGAGCCAAAGGGTTGAGTCACCTCTTGTGCAATGTCGCTCACCTTTGAGCCCTCATGCTAGGTAGGGATTGCTGAGTAACACAGAGTTCCCCCAGAAGCCACAGGGAGGTAATGTGGCAGTGAGCAGAGCAGGCAGCCCCGGGCATCTCTACTGCCTGAAAGCCTGCCGCCCTCCACTCACAGGGCTGGAGGAGAAAGGGAGCCCAGTGGATGTCCTTTAAGAACTTCACTTTCTAGGTCTTCCCATCATAGGAAAGATGAGAAGGATGATTCTCTCACTCCACACCTCCAAGGAAATGCCAGCCCTTGGTCCCACTAGCCAAGTTCAGCTTCTGTGACCATCTGAGCTTAGCAAAGCGGGGCTAGAGGAGGGAAGTCTACAGGATTTCAAGTTGCCTTCTGCTTAATACGAGGGAGTGGAAACTACATGATCTTAAAATTCTCCTGGGCCAGGCTCTGCGACTTGGAGAAGGCTGGCAGAGGAGGGATGACCATGGAGGAGACATAAACAGGCCATGAGGAAAGGTTCAGTCAGAACTCAAAGGACGGGAGGCTGTGAGTGAATCTGAATTCCAACCAGAACCTAACATGAGACCAACAGTCAAGGCTCTGAGGTGTTCAGATGACCACAATGGTTGATTCATACAAGAGAGGAGACCATCTGGAGATTCTGGGCTTAGGGAAGCCCTGCCTTCATGCTGGCTGCACTCCTCTTGGTTTGTTCAGCATTTACAGGGCTAGGAATCAACATGGGTGCCACCTCACCTTGGGAATCTGCCAACCTTTCTCATGGCATTTCTATACCTGTTGCCCCAGATGTACCCCCTTGATCTTGTCCCTCAACTAAACAAATGTGGCAAGTTTTGGCTTAAATTTTCAAAGAAGCTTCTTGATCTGATTGGAAGACAGATATCAAGCTATGAAAAAATGTGTTATGACTCTACTGATGCTAGGGCCCCTACGGTCTGGTCAGACTAAGACCATGGTGCACGAAAGACAGTCCAGACCCCACAGAGCAACTCTCTTGAACTTCTGTCCTTTCTTTGTGCTTCTTGAAGGAGAAGAGATGTCTGGGCCACACTGCTCACAGTCCTCCTCTACTCTTCCGTCTATTTCCTTCTTAACCCAAACACAATCTAGCTTCTCTTTCCTCTGAAATGTTGGAGGAAACACTCTCCAATACCAGTCAGGGTACTTCTTATCCTTTTCCCCTTTTTGCTTTCTGCCTTACAATAGCTCCTTAAGAGCTTTTGGCCACACGGAACCCTGGGGACAGGTCATGGAGGGCAGCGCTTCCACACAAGGAGAGTAGTTCCCAAACAGGATCCACTGTCTATGGAACCAGATAAATGCGCATTCAACACGCTTTTGGGCCCACTTCCTTTGGATCCACCTACTTCTTATTTTGCAAAATGCTTCTAAGTCTCTAAATTTGTTGTAGCACCTCAGGTAAACACTGGAAGGAGGGGTGATATCTGGGGGACAGAAGTAGAAGAAATACAAATACTCATGAAAGAAAAGTGTGAGTTCTTGGTGGGAATTTTCTGTGTGAAGAGAAAGAGGGAGGAGAGACCAGCGTAGCGATGGTATTGATTGGTGGGTCAGTCCTCACGTCTGTGATGCCGAAGTCGGCTCAGTGAATAGTAACCATAGTACTGATATTTGCTGTGTTGAGGGAGTGCCAGGTACTTTACACAGAATGTTCCATTTGTTCCCCATGACGACTCTGTGAAGTGATATCCCCCTGCTGAGAAGAGAGGATTTGAAGTCAGAGAGGTTAAGCTACTGGCTCAAGGCCTTGCCTGTTAGTAAGTGATGGCATTTGGAATTGAACCTGAGCAGTCTGATTCAGAGACCGTGCTTTTCACTTCTACACGTGCTTTACTGTTTCCTCACAGAGAGGCTCCATTTGGGAGCAAGGGGAGAGAGACTCACAGAGACTCCAATGAGGCCACAGGCCTGTGGACAGGACTGGTGTTTTCTGCGGGGAGAAAGTTAGGAGCTGGGGAAATCCCCCTGACCCTAAGGCACATCGATATTTAGGAAATGCTACACAGGCATGATCTTAGTCAGTGTAGGCTAGTGGGCAATGAGCAGCTCCGTATCCTAACAGCTGAACACAAACGTTTATTTCCTGCTCCCATAAACTCTAAGCAGACAGTCCTGCTCAGGCAGCTCTCCTGGGCTTCTCCTCCACTCAGTGACTCTGGGCCCTGGGGCTCCGAGGTGGGAAGAAAGTGAGGGAAGTCATGCTGGCGACTTAACCACCTCAGCCAGAAAATGTCACCTCACTGAGACTTCTGTTTCACTGGCCAGAATGAATCACTGGGGGTGGGGGTGGGGGGGGGTTGAGGGGTCTCAGAAAGGTAGTCCCTGGATGGTTAGCTGCTTTTCGACAGTCATTACTCACTCTAGAAGGACACCATGATTCTTCAGGGTTCACTTGCCTTTTCTGTCCCAAACACACTTGAGAGCACACGTGGACAGTGATATGATCGCCTGGCACATGCTGGTGAATGGCTCCTGAAGGCTGGCATTGTATGGGCTGCCCAGGAACTGGAATGCTCGAGAGCTTTGCATGGGGTGCTTCTCCCAAGGAGCAGGTTCAGAGGGTCAAGCCCATTCCCTGGGCACCTGCACCTGCTGAATCTTGGCCTAGCAGCTTAGACTGGAGTCTGCCCTCGAATGTGGTCCCAGGTCACTGACTCTGACATCAAAGGCAGCCTTGCCAGAGGATGGATTTCTGAAAGCAAGACCAGGCTTCCCGTGACTCTAGCTGGACTCAGTTACATTTGGTCACATGACATACTGAGGTCTTTACTAAGTTCCTACTGACAGGCTGCTCTGGGAGTCCGGGCAAGAAAGATTGAATACCAAGATCTAAATCCTCAGACTAAAGACATTTACAGAAAGAATTTGAATAAATGTGGCTGTCAGAAGGGAAAAGGGGCCAAAAAAAAAAAGGGTGGACAGTTTCTGAGGGGAAAAAAACAAAAACTTCACCAGCCTGTTCTCAGAATCATATTTCAAATTCCAAGTTTTTATGTCTTTTTCCCCCCAAATTGTCATTAATTATGGATTTTGTGTCCCTTGGAAGTTTGTTAATATTATTAGCTTTGGAGAGGGGTTTCCTGCTTCTTTGCCATATACAACTGTTTATTTAGTCAGCTGTATCTCATTTCCAAGTGCAGGTTCAATGGTCCAGCTAGAGGATAATGGGCCGAAATGTCTCGAACGAGACTTGAATAAATAAATAACTCTGATATTTGTTCTTCAGAAGTAGACGAATACAGTATTGAATCCATTGGGACTCACCTGGCCCCTCTTCAAAATGCCCCCGGAAGGAAAGAATAGTGGATTTGAAAACTTGAGTTGTAGATTTTTCTGAAACGCCAGTGTTCTTTCTATACATCTGACACTTGGTACTTGGAAAACGGTCTATGACTACTCTTCAAAATACCCCTCAGAGGAAAACTATAAAATTTCCCTTAGTTTCCAGATGAGGAAGCAGGCTCTGGAAAGATAGTCAGCTCTTCCAAGGTCACAGAAAGGGCATGAACTTGAAGATTGTGGGGCCCCCAATTTCTCACCCAATTTCCCACTCTGGTCAATCCCACCTTCATGAGGCCATTTTCCTTACCAAACAGCCCAAAGGACTGAAGGGTGGGCTCGCAGAGACCCGGTGAGTTGCTCTGAAACCTTTTAGAGCAATTGTAGGAATTTCCACTTGAAATCTGTGCTCAGGGCCTTAGTCAGTGTTGTGCCTATAAGCTGTCACATTAAAAAACCTCCACAAAGCCGCCTTTTTCCCATCAGCCTCAGTGAGCCTGCTTTATGCTCCTCTGGCCCCATTGTCCCTCTCCTGTAACCCTCCCTCCAGCTCCCTCTGCTCCAGTGCTCCACATCCTTGGCTGTCCTCCCACTTCCTCCTCCCCTCCACAGCCTTTTCCGGGCAGCCCATTGCCCCCTCTGCACAAGCACAGCTGGTCTGAGTGTGTGGGCTCATGCAGAGAGGGGCCTCAGGGCCCTAACTCTTGTGTGTGCCAGTGAGCAGGTATGGGCCATGCTGGGCCGGAACAGGCTCAGCTGCTCCAGCAGGTCACGGGGCACAGCAGTCTAGCAAGGCAGAGATCACAGCCTTGGGCATGGGAACAGACAGATGGGACTCTGAATCAGAATTGGTGTCAGAGGTGGCTGTAGAGCAGACATTGCTGTGTGTCACAAAGAAGGGCACTCTGGACACATGGTCAGAAAGCCTGCCTCCAGACCCTGCCCCTGACAATTTCCATCTGTGTGACTTTGGGACAACTTCTCTGAACCTTGGCTTCCTCCTGTCTACAATGAAGGCTACCCCAACATTAGCAAATACATAGCTCTTCAGAAATCCCCGATAGCACTCTGAGTACTTTACAAATATGAATATACTTATTCCTGATACACACACTCTGGAGTGTGTACTTTGATGAGGCTTACTGTATAGTTATGGAAACGGAGGCACAGAGAGGGGGACTGACCTCCCCAAGATCTCATGGCTTGCAGAAGCTGAACTGGGATTTGAACCCATGCAGACTGACTCCATTATCTCATCAAGTGGCTGTGAGGTAGTCTTCATCAGGTTCCTAGCTCAGTGCCTGGCATAGAGTAAACACCCAATAAAGATTTAGAGATAAAGGAGGCTTGATGGGGGGGCAGGCATGGATGGGGACCAGGACAAGACCAGCAAAGGGAAGATGCTGAATAGCACATGTGGAGAGACAAGCCAGACTAAAGGACAAGAGGCAAGCTTCACAGACAGACCAGAGTGGGGGCTTGGGTTTGAACTAGGCCCAGGGGCTCAGCCTAGCTGTTGCTTCTTCCAGGAAGCCTTCCCTGATCTTACATGACTGAATTAGGAGCTCTTCCTCTCTAGTGGATCCTTTGACATAGAGACCAGGCTCCTGTGGAAATGCACGGACCACTCTATAATTACTCAAACTTGCTTATTCTCCATACTGTGGGCTTAGCAGTGACTCTGGCCTGCTCAGCTGTGCACCCCAACAGCCTGGCGTCTAACCTGACACACAGCTGGTTTCAAGAACTCTACTTAGGAAAATGAAGGCATGAACAAAGAGGCACAAAGGGTGTCTGGGCAAGCAGACTGACAATATTTTCTCTCATCCAAGCACTTCGATTTGCACGGCAGTGAGTCCCACTGAGAAGCCCACTCAGCCTTTGTTCCCACTCCAGGCCTGGGTAGGTCAGGGTGACATGTCTGAAGGGTCTGTGGGTTATGTGGCTGGGCCTTGCAGTGAGGCAGCAAATAGCTGCTAACAGCGAGGCTACCTCAGGGCCTGAGGGAGGACCCGTGAGCAGTGTATCTTTGGACTTCTCTCTTCAGGCTTCTCTGCCACCCCTGGCCCAGGCGAGTGTCCCAGGAGAGTGAATAGAGCGCCTGGGAATGGTCCTGGGAAGTTACCCTTCTAAGTCCTTTACCCTCTTAGGATCGCCAAGTCCTTCCAAGGGGGTTTACCTCACGTCTGGAGAAAGAGTACCTGAAATGCTCCTCTCGACAGACTTTTTAAGAAGTTGCTTTTCTTACCAAGGCCCATCCCCAACACAGCAGGCACTGGGGTCACCCACCCCAGTCCCAACCCAGACACTCTGGACCCTCCTTCCTCATTAACACAAGCTCTTCCAGCTCCTTCCAAGCCTATGGCTTGTGGGAGTAGCTCTCTCAGGGGAATCTCCATGGGAACCTCCTGGGGAATTCCAAGCCCCATGGATCGCCTGCCATCTGAACTTGGCCTCTCTCACAGTTGCTCAAGACCGCTGGCACACTGTTGGGGAGGCAGGACAAAACACTTGATTTTCTTTCCCCAGCACTGCTGTCTGGGCCAACCCTCCGTGCTCAGAGATGCCTTATTGTATAAGCTGCAGGCGGGCAGGCCAGGATGGAATAGGTTCGGGCGCAGAGTGTAAACCCAGTGTGTAATCACCTCACAGGCCCAAGGTCAAGGTTTATGGTTTGACTCTGCAGCTTCCATCAGGTCTTGCTCTTCCTACAGAGCAAGGCAGCAAAACCATAGCTGCTGGAACACCAGGCACAATTTCCAGACTTGGCCATTCCCAGCTGGGAAAACCCTGGACTTGGGACTTGTACCTCCAACACCTCCTTTTCTCGATGCATGATATAGCAGGAAACACAGGTCAAAACAGTCATTGTGCTGGAGAGATCCAGAGATCTCTCTTGTTGGCAGAGATCAAGGGCTTCCTGGTAATCTGTTCTCTGGAAAACACAGGGCAAGGAACATTCCAGGCAGCCCCACAGATATCCCACAATAATGAAAAGTTCTCAGGATGCCTGTGCTCGCTCTCTCTGTCAAATAAATAAATAAAATCTTAAAAAAAAAAAAAAGTTCTCAGGAAATGAAATTGTTGTGAGATACAAGAAACAATGTGGCCAGCCTCACTGAGGCTGATGGGGTAGGCAGGGTGGGTCAGAGTGTGACACATCTCCATAGTGCTCTTGACTGAGTGGGGATCAGGCCAGCCTTGGATCAAGTGAGGATCCAGCCTGGACCCAGGCAGGCAGAGCTGCTGGCCTCCCAGCTGTGACCTAAGGGCAGACAGAGCATCATGACACTACTAAGCCTTAGAGCCCCATCCCAGTTCTACTCCCAAGACCTCAGTGGGTCATGGACCTAAGGAAGAGGAGGACAACATCTGCTCTGCCTCTCAGGGTGGTCGTGAGGGCTAAGATGAATGACCACGACAGCTCCTAAGCTGTTGTTTCTTTGCTCTAAATGCCCCTCTGTGACACTGGGGACCCTGCAAACCACCATCCTCTCTTGCCAGCTGCCCAGCTGGATGTCGCCAGCGGTGAGAAGTAGTGGCAGGCCAGGGTGCAATGAGCAGGGCTCCTAGGATGCAAACTTGAAGGAGCCACTTACTCCGCAAAGCATCTGGCACCCACACGAGCCTCCAGAAAGGCCTGCAGAGACTCAGACAAGATGCTGTTCTCCACCACCGAGATTTACAAGCACATACCTCGGTCTTGCTGACCGAGAACCACCCTCCTGTATGTTCCCTGCAAGTCATTTTAATGACTTAGTTTTGTTTTTGTCTTTTCTTTTCTTTTTCTTTTTTTCCCTTTCGATGACAAAAGACAAGCTGCTTTGCATCCGTGAGGGAGCACTCAGGGCTTCAGGATAGCGGCGGACATTCCCGAGGGCTGTGGGGCCAGGAAATCCTCATTTCCTTCTCTGGAGGGATTGAGCCTTGGTTTCAGGAAAGGGCAAGATGCTTCTCTTGTTGCCAGCTACTTCCCTGTGCCCACATCTGGCCTACACTGGTCCGCCAGAGGAAAACAAGCAGACTGAAAGACAGATGAGCAGTCAGCAAGGATAGGCTTGGAAGAAGGAATGGAAGGAAGTCCAAATTGCTATGAACAGAAGAGTCACCTGGAGTTCAGAGGCTTGTCTGCCAAAAGCAATCAGCCATCCGTGTGGGTATTATTATCCCCAGTTTCCATGAAACCATGATTCCATCTGGTTTAAGGAAAACAAAATCTATAGTGTTTAATGATTTTGTTCCCATAATAACACTAAATGAGCAAACAATATCTTTAGCTCTGCTTGGAGAAAAATACAAACCATCCTCATGGAGTGATGTTTAAATATGAAACTCATTCTTTGATTCACCTCTGCCTCTCTCAACTCCCGACCTATTGCTCTAACCAGTATTGACATAACAGACACTAAATCATTAAGCTGTTGATATTGTGCTCTGGGGCATCTTGGTTACAACAGTCACATGATCTTTGTGTCTGTATTCCATCTGAGATGTAACTCTGGCTAGCCAAATCCCACAGACAGCAACCCAGGGCCAGAAAGTAGAGTATGGGAGGATTTTCTGTGCAAGAAAATGATAGAAATAGACCAAATCTTATACTTGTCATTTAGGAATATATTCTTATTGTCAGTAGTACTTATTTAGTTTGCTAGGACTGCTGTAGCAAGTACCACGGGTTAGATGGTGTAAACAACAGAACTTAAATTTTCACAGGGCCCCTGGGTGGCTCAGTCAGTGAAGCATCTGCCTTTGGGTCAGGTCATGACTGAGGGTACTGGAATTGAGCCCCACATCAGGCTCCCTGCTCAGTGGGAAGTCTGCTTCTCCCTCTCCCTTTGGGCTCTCTCTCAAATAAATAAAACCTTTTTCAAAAAGAAAATTAAATTTTCACAATTCTGGAGGCTAAAAGTCCAAGATCAAGGTGTCAGCAGTGTTGGTTTTCACTGAAGTTTCTACCTCCTCCCTACGTCTTCACGTGGTCTTTCCTCTGTGTGTTTATAACCTAATCTCCTCTTCTTGTAAGGACACCAGTCATACTGGACTAGGGACCACCCATGTGGCATCCTTTTACCTTTTACCTCTTGGAAGACCCTATCTAGAAATACACTCACATTCTCAGGTACTGGGGGCTAGAACTTCAACATATGGATCTGGGGGTGAATGGACACAGTTCAGCCCATGACAAATATTTGGGATGATAACTGCAGTTATAGTTAACCTTTCCTGTAGTGTTTGGAACTGTACTAAATGCTCACCTTGAATCTAATCCTTAAAAACAGTTTAACACGGTGGGTGTCATCACTGTTCTCATTTTAGAGCTTAGTGACAAAGGCCTTAAGAGGTTGAGTGACTTGCCCAATGATACATTACTAGGAAGTATGGAATCAAGAATTATGAAGTAAGACATAATGTGAACTCAGGTCTGCCCACTCCAAAGAAATCCAAGTTTCAGAGGTCCTGCAATATTTCTCTCTCTAGAAAATTAATGAAAACAATTTACTGACCCTCAGCACATATATACATTGAAGAGAATAAAGTGAAATATCTTTAGAAGAAAACTATAATGTCTTGGGCATGCAGTGAAGGAAGAATATGATATATGCCATTTCTGGATGAAAACTGGTTTCATAATTGGGAAGTATTTTAAAGACTAAGCAAAAGGGGGAACAAAAAGAGCAATGAATAATTAAACTTTATTTGTTGATGTTCTTGGGATTGCATTCAAAAACAAATCCATTTTGGAGAAAACCCCAGATCTCAAGAACACATTTTGTACTATGAAATTTGAACCTTACACAAAGACAGAATAAGAGCTAAATCAAGTAGGTAAGAAACATCTATGTTTATCTTTCTGTACTTGAAATATTAAATCACATCTATTTCTACACCTATCTCAGTATTATCTGGTTTAACTCCTTCATTTTCCTTGCCAATCTCAAGATTCTTATTTATCATCATTATCAATGTGAAGAGGCCATGTGATGTAAGGAGCACTGGGTATTATATAAGAGTGATGAATCACTGACCTCTACCTCTGAAACCAATAATACATCATATGTTAATTAATTGAATTCAAATTTTTTTAAAGATTTTATTTATTTATTTGACAGACAGAGATCACAAGTAGGCAGAGAGGCAGGCAGAGAGAGAGGAGGAAGCAGGCTCCCCGCTGAGCAGAGAGCCCGATGTGGGGCTCGATCCCAGGACCCTGAGATCATGACCTGAGCCGAAAGCAGAGGCTTAACCCACTGAGCCACCCAGGCGCCCCTGAATTCAAATTTTTAAAAAAGTTTATCAATGATCCAAATGTTTCATTTTTAACATAATATCTATTTTACCTATTTTTTCCTCTCTGTCCTGCTACCTGACTCATCCTAGCTGGATATTAGCTAACTAATTAAGGTTTTATTTATTTATTTGATAGAGAGAGCAACAGTGGAGTTGGAGGGAGAAGCAGATTCCCCACTGAGCAGGGAGCCCGATGCAGGGCTCAGTCCTGGAAATCCAGGATCTAACCTGAGCTGAAGACAGATGCTTAACCGACTGAGCCACCTAGGTGCCTTTTAGTTAGCTAATCTTAACAGGAAATGAGTAACTATGATCTGAAATGATTCTTGAACTAAATATTTCAAACATTCCAGATAAACCTAAATTGGGCTTCATCCAAAATGTTAGCACCACTCAGCAAACATGGTTTACTAGTTAATATTAGCCATGGTTCTGTAATTAACAGGAATGAATATGCCATTATCATTGCCAAAAAAAAAAAAAAAAAAGTATACATCCAACGTCTCCTGTACATTGTTTTGTCAAAGTTACTATAAAAAGATGGAAAGATTTAGTTTTATGCCCCTAAGAGATAATGGAGTCCATATTTTAAGATCAATAGTCTACCTTGTATATATTCTGGTTAAAAACTTGAGCTAGCATAAATTAATATTAGCCTGCTAACCTTGAATTTATCCACAAAGAGTGTCTAAAGACTGAAATTAGAGAAAAGATACTAATTCCTAAACCCAAGCCTTCAACCTGAGCTGAACATAAATCCACTTAACGTTGAGTTCCTGAATATGTAATACACAGTAGCCAATAAAAACATTTGATAGAAGGATTAGTGACCCAAGTCCATAGTGGTTACATCAAGACTTGAACTGCAACAGACATTAATCAACAAATACTCTGAGGAAAAATAGTCCCTTTGTAATAAAAATCAATATTGCTTTTTAAAATCATAAATAATGCAAAACAGGACCAATGTCAACAGTGGTTTACCACAAAGATACACAGGTTCCCAATTTTACACGACAAAAATACCATCCTGTGCCCAGTTTCTATCGGTAGGGAGAAGGGGGACATTGCTGTTGGCTCTGTTTTCAGGACAACCTGGGGGGTGACCTGCATATGTCCCATTTACTCTCCAGCATGGAGAGCACTTTGCCCCCTGCCTCCTCAAGCACATTCTAAACTCCAAACCTTCCTCCCTTTCTTTAACTTCTCCCTCTATACATTATAATTCTCACTCATTAAATTCCCCTCAACACTTGAGGTTACCTGATTATCTCCTTCTTGCCATTCTGTGAGCTCTAGGAAGGCAGGTGGCAAATGTTTTAACTTTCCTAGCTACTTAGTCTAGTCTAGTAATCATTCCAGTAATGCTTATTTAATAAATGAATGGATTAGAAATTGGTCTCTTTTTAAACCATATGCAATCCCTGCAATCTGCTGTAGGATAAGCTTTTATGCCCACATTAGATTTCTTTCCCTAGTAATAACATTTCTAACGACAAACTGTGTCTTTAAAATGCATTATTTTTGTGGCTCGTATGATCATAGTACACATTCAGCTACTCTGCTAAATATTAAACTGACTTATTTATTAACTAAAGTTAAATACTTTCAGTAATCTAAAGTGACTGAATCTCTGTAGTATCTAAAGAAATGTACTCAAATATCAAATATTCTTTTTAACTCTTCCAAGAAGAGAATCTTGGGGTGGTAGGGGGACACTGAATAATTACTCTTACGTCTTACAATGTGACTCAGATTTTAGGAGCAATATGACAAAGTGAGGGCAAGACCCTCATGTGGAAATCCCCCAAACTGGGTACTTGTGACCCAGGCCAGTTTGAAATTTTGTGGCATGGCACGGACCGGTTGCTAGGCAGCCCTGGTGATGGGACCATGACTCTCTGCCTCAACAAAGCTGTGCTCCAGCCCAAGTAAACAACCCCCCCTGCCTTAAGCAGGCACAAGGCTGTGAACACAGTATTTTCACTCTGCTCTGAAAACCTACCATTTCCAACCTTGGAAATCACACAGTGCTCTCTTGCTGAGAGGAATCTTTTGCTTAAAGTTAGGGGAAACATACTTCAAAACTAAGAGGTTACAGACCATCTAACACTCAGGACCCAATGTCTAGAAAACAAGACCTCCATTTTGTGCTTGAGTGTTAGTTTTTCTGCTGCGCCCAGGTGGGGAGTACTGAATGCCGGTGTCCATATTTGTATATGTTCCTCTCACACTGTCATTCTTTTTGCCAGTGGCTTTGACCTGTTGGGCCGTTTCTGCGAAGCAAGGGAACTGTTTGCACTGACTGGACCTAACTGGGATGCTCTGCTCAATTGGCCTGTTTTTAACTTAGAGTCTGCCCTAGGGCTTGAAATCCTGATTTTGTGGCAGAAACTTCTGAGGAAAAGACAGTGGAGGGGGGGCCAAAATCAGACCCCTTTCATTCCCCCCTCTCTCTGCCAAGATCCTAAGAGATTGATTCTAGATGGAGCACTCCTTGAGATGTGAGCTGTTAATGTTGTTGGCATTCCCTTATGCTATTTGAGTAATTCCCAAGAAACAAGGAAGCTCTCATTTTTTCCCTCTTCTATCACACATACACCGCCCCCACCGCCACACACACACACACACACACACACACACACACACACACACAATATGTATGTATTCTCTACCTTTGACTTGGCATTTGTAATTAATATTTTTCATAAAATAAGTCAGTATTTTATTTGCTCAGATTGTGTGATGGTTCAGGGGTGTTCGGGTAGGTCAGTGAAACCTGTCATAATGCTGTGTGGAGGTTTTAAAACATGTCCACTGATTCTTTGACATGCCTTGCTTCAAAAGATAAGACCTAATTCCTCTCCTCTTGAGCATGGGCCAGATTTAGTAACTTGTTTCAGAGGAATACAACGTAGCAGAAATGACACTATGTGACTCTGACTTTAGCTCATAAAAACAATAGCTTCTACTCAGCCCTCTCTTGGCTTGCTTTCTTTGGTGAAAGTCAACCACCATGTTTTAAGGACACTTAAGTGGCCCTTTAGATAGGCCCAGGAAGAGAGGAGCTGGACCTGGTGCCAATAAGCTTGTATCAACTTGCCTACACAAGTGAGCTTTCCTGGAAGTGAATCCTTCAGCCTGGCAAGCCTTCAGATGATTTCCATCCCAGCTGACATCTTGACTGCAACCTCATAAGAAATCTTGAACCAAAACCACCCAAAGAAACTACTCCCAAATTTCTGACCCATAGAAATGATGAGAAATAGTAAATGTTCGTTGTTTGTTTTTTCCATTTTAATTCCAGTGTAGTTAGAATACAGTATTATATTAGTTTCAGGTGTACAATGTAGTGATTCAACAATTCCCTACATTACTCAGTGCTCATCATAAGTGTCCTCTTTAATCCCTATCTCCTATTTCAGCCATCCCCCTACCCACCTCCCCTCTGGTAACTATCAGTTTGTTCTCTAAGTTAAGAGTTTTTTTTTTTTTAATTTGTCTCTTTTTTTTTCTGTGTTCATTTGTTTTGTTATTTATATTACATTCTCTTTATTGTTTGCATATCTACCACTGGTTTTTGATTTGTGGTTACCATTAGATTTGTATATAACATTTTAAGCATATAACAGTCTATATTAAGTTGATGGTCACTTAAGTTTGAACCCATTCTTTATTCCTCTCCCCCTCATGTTTTAGGTAAATGGTGTCATACTCTACATCTTTATTTTGTGAATCCCTTGACTGATTGTTATAGACACACTTATTTTTACTGCTTTTGTGTTTCCTATTTTTCTTACTCTTATTTGTGTACTTTCCTTCCCATTCAGAGTCCCCTTTCACATTTATGTAGGCCTGGTTTAGTGGTCATGAATTCCTTTAACTTCTATTTGTCTGGGAAACTCTTTCTCTCTCCTTCTATTCCGAATGATAGCCTTACTGGATAAAACATTCTTGGATACAGATTTTTCCCATTCAGCCACTTCCTCCTAGTCAGCAAAGTTTATGCTGAAAAATCAGCTAATAGCTCCCTGGGGGTTCTCTTTTATGTAACTATTTTCTTTTCTCTTGTTGCTTTTAAAAGTCTCTCTTTACCACTCGTTTTTGCCATTTTAATTACTGTGTGTCTTAGTGTGGACCTACTTGGGTTGATTTTGGGGGGAGCTCTCTGTGCCTCCTGAATCTGATTTCTGATTTCCTTCCCCAGACTCAAAAATTTTCAGTTATTATTTCTTCAAATACATTTTCTGGCCCCCTTTCTGTCCTCCTTCTGGGATCCCTATAATGTGAATGTTATTATTCTTGATGGTGTCACTTAATCTATCTTCATTTATTATTTTTTTTCTCTCTCTCTCTTGTTCAGTTTGATTGCTTTCTTTTTTTTTTAAGATTTTATTTATTTATTTGACAAAGAAAAAGAGAGGGGTCACAAGTAGGCAGAGAGACAGACAGAGAGAGAGGGGGAAGCAGGCTCCCCACTGAGAAGAGAGCCCAATGCAGGGCTCAATCCCAGGACCCTGAGATCATGACCTGAGCTGAAGGCAGAGGCTTAACCCACTGAGCCACCCAGGCGCCCCTGCTTCATTGCTTTCTTTTAACTCTGTCTTCTAGGTCATTGATCCATTCTTCTGCTTCCTCTAGTCTACTATTTATTCCTTCTAGTGTGTTTTTAATTTCAGTTACTGAACTATTCATCTCTGATTGGTTCTTTTTTGTTTTCTCTCTCTTTGTTAAGGGTCCCACTGATGTCCTCTACTCTTTTCTCAAGTCCATTGAGTATCTTTATGATTATTACTTTAAATTCTCTGTCAGGCATATTACTTATCTCTGTTTCATTTGGGTCTCCTGCTGTGATTTTTGTCCTGGTCTTTCATCTGGGACATATTCCTCTGTCTCCTCATTTTGCCTCTCTGTCTGTTTCTGTGTTGGAAAAGTCAGCTATCTCTTCTCTCTTGGAAAGTAGTGGCTTTAGGAAGAAGAGGTTCCTACAGTGCCCTGCAGTGTAATGTCCTCTGTTCACCAGAACCTGGATTTCTCCTCATAGGGTTTCTCCTATGCATGTTGTGTGAGCCCTGCTGTTGTGGCTGTGCTGCTTTTGTCTTCAGTCTAGTCCTCTGCAATAGCTATCTTTGCCTTTTGTGGGCAGGGTTTTGTCCCTGTGTTGGTAGGGTGAGTCTAGGGCCACCTTGGACTTAAGCTGAGACAAAACAGATCTTTGTTAGAGACGCAATAGTACTGAACTGCAGGGGAACATAGAAGCAGGGCACAGAGTGCCAGCAAGGTCCTTGCTGGTGGGAGGAACCTGCAGGTATTGGGGATTGGGCTATATCAGGTTGGAGGGGGTGGATTTGCAGAAGAGCATGGGAGCAGGTCACATGGTGTTAGCAAGGTTTGAGTGGGTCTGCTGTGGGAGTGGACCTAGAGCTGAGGTCTGGCTGGAGAAGGCCTGTCTGCTGGAGCATGTGGAGATGGGCACACTGTAGGCACAGTGCCGGTTCCAACAGACATCAGTGTGTTTATGCTGGCGGATAGGGGAGGAAAATGGCACCCACCAGCTCCCTTTTTCCTGGGGAAGTCTCCCAATGACCTCCTGCCCTTCCAGCACATGCTATTAGATGAGTAAACAAATCCCCCTCCTGTATACCCCAAGCAGTTTTCAAACTGCTGCTTCTATGCTGTATCTCTGTGGGGCTATTTGTTGTACTGTCTCTTTAAAAGCAGGGACTCAGTTTCCTCTTGCCCTCCTAGCTCTCCCACAAGCCTGTTGATTTTTTTTTAAGGTTTTTTTTTTTTAAAGATTTTATTTATTTATGTGACAGAAATCACAAGTAGGCAGAGAGGCAGGCAGAGAGAGAGAGGAAGGGAAGCAGGCTCCCTGCTGAGCAGAGAGCCCGATGCAGGGCTTGATCCCAGGACCCTGAGATCATGACCTGAGCTGAAGGCAGAGGTTTAACCCACTGAGCAACCCAGGTTCCCCAAGCTTGCTGATTTTTAAAGTTCCAGGTTTTAAGCCCCACTGTTGTAAGAACTCATGAAATCCAGCCCCTTTGGTTTCAAAGCCAAATGTTATGGGGATTTGTGTTCCCTTTGCATGTTCCCTGGTGTTAGAATCTGTTTCGCTCCCCTCACTTTGCTCACAGTGTCCCTCTCTCCTGCAGATAGTCTCGCAGTTCCATTTAGTTTCCAACCCATCTCCACCCTTCCTACCCTCTTCCGTATGGTCTTTTCTCTAAATTTAGCTATGGAGAGTTTGTTCTACCAATCTTTGGGTTGTTTTCTGGGTTATTTACACTGACAAAGGTGTCACCTAGTTGTATCTGCAGGGTTAGGTGAGCTTGGGGTCTTCCTACTCTGCCATCTTCCCTGGAAGTCAAATGTTTGTTGTTGTTTTAAGCCATTAAATTCTGAGTTAGTTACACAGAAATATATACACATTGTCACTCCTCCCTCCTGTGCCCCTTACAAATAATACTGATTGATTATGGAACTCTTGTCCCCTGAGCCTTGGCATGGCTTTGTAACGCTTCACACATTGCATTTGGCTGCCACCATTATAAAAGATTAAACCCATTTGCCAGCACTTGTCATGGGGACAAACTAGAACTGTTGAGCATTCAATCCAACATCTTATAAAAATGCCCTTTTACTCTTAATTATAAATGAAGACTAACTTTAGCAACCCTTTTATTACAATGTAGATACTATTTACACAGTATTTACAATAGTGCACAGATAAAAAGTATGGCATATGAAGAATGATGTTTGCGAATGTGTGCTTCTGGTCTGTTTCCATGATCTACTCAGCTTACTCTACAAAAATCAGGAGTCATATACCAGCTCAAGAATTTCGTCAGAGTGGATTTTGTGTGTGTAACACAGTTGCCCAGGCCACAGTAGAAGTAAAAACAAGGTCACTATCCGAAGTATAGCTTGGGAGTGATGCCAGCAAAATGGTGGAGTGGGTAGCTAGAAGCTTTTATTCCCCCAAAGAAACGCATCTCACACACACACACGCACACGCACACGCACACACACACACGCTGAAATTTTCAGAACCAAGTTGTCAGAACTCTAGAAAATAGCCAAATGTTTATAGCGAATCAAATAAATGCTGAATCAAAAAAAGGTAACTTGACAATGGTAGGAAAATTATGTGGCATTTTGCTTGCTCTGGCCCCACTCACTGCCAGTATGAAGATGGTCTTGAAGAGATGGCAGCCTGGGTTCCCCATGTTCACACATTATTGTTTATATCTGTTTTAACACACATTTTGTTCACACATTATTGTGTATGTCCACTGTAACCTGCTGGAGGTTACCAAAAGATGCTTGTCTTAGTTTTACCTACCTCAGACCTCAGAAAAGCAGTGGAATGTTTGAAAATGTTGCTGGGTGAACTAACAACCAGCAGAAGCCTGAGGCAAAAGATTATGGTCCAGATATAGGTCACCAGTAGATCCAGGAGGAAAAGCTGGGGCAAGTTCTTTGGGAAATTAGGACATTCAAAAGCACCTATCTATGCAGGTGAATTTAGAAACCCATGCACATGCTCAAGCAAGCTTCATGCTCAGAAAATGCCTGAGAAGACTCTTAGCTTTTACTCTGCCAATCCTTAGGCTCAGTGCAAGCCTAAGTGTTGTAGTGCTCCAGCAGAAAGTCTGTGAAGATTAGGATAAGTGTTTGCTTTTTGTGTTTTTCTCTTTCTCTCTCTCCCTCTTTTTTTCTGGTTTTGTTTTGTTTACTTTTTTCTTAGCATTCAACAAAATCTCTATCAAACATTAGCTGAACATAAGCAAATGGAACAGAGACCTCAGTGACCACACATACAACCAGGAATAAGCTTTGCATAAATAATTTTGGGATGCCTGAGAGGCTCAGTCTGTTAAGCATCTGCCTTTGGCTCAGGTCATGATCCCAGGGTCCTGGGATCAAGCTCCGCATCAGGCTCCCCGCTCAGCAGGGATTCTGCTTCTCCCTCTCCCTCTGCCCCTGCTCATGTTCTCTCTCTCACTCACACTCTCTCAAATAAATAAATGAAATCTTAAAAAAATGATTTGGAAAGTCATTAAACAAGTGGACAATTATAGAAATTAACAGCCAGTTAAAAAATACAATAACCAAAAACAGAAAATCTTGGGGAGGGGAAGATGCTGATTTTCAGTGTCATAACATAATATTCAAATGTCCAGTTTTCAACAACAAAAATCACAAGCCATTAAAAAAGGGGGGGGCACCTGGGTGGCTCAGTGGGTTAAAGCCTCTGCCTTCACCTCAGGTCATGATCCCAGGGTCCTGGGATCGAGCCCTACATCAGGCTCTCTCCTCTGCAGGGAGCCTGCTTCCCCCTCTCTCTGCCTGCCTCTCTGCCTACTTGTGATCTCTGTTTGTCAAATAAATAAATAAAATCTTTAAAAAAAAAGGAAAATTTGGCTAATTCAAAGGATCAAAACAAATGAATAGAAACCATCCCTGAGGAAGCCAAGGCACCAGATTTACTAGACAAAGACTTTAAAATAATTATCTCAATACAGTGAAAGAACTAAAGGAAAAGACAGATATGGAAATAGACAAAATCAGGAAAACAATGTATGAAAAAAACCCATTGTTGTAAAAAGGAACAAAACAGATATTAGGGACCTAAAAAATGCAATAACTAAAATGAAAAATTCACTAAAGAATTTCAACAGTAAACCTGAGGACGTAGAAGAAAGAATCAGCAAACATGAGGATAGGACCCCTGAAAGTATCCAGTCTGAGGAGCAGAAAGAAAAAAGATGAAAAGTGAAGAGAACCTAAGAGACATGTGGGAGACCATTAAATGGACTAACATATGCTTTATGGAAGTCCCAGAAGGAGAAAAGAGAGGGAAAGAAGTAGAAAGAACATTTGTAACCAAATTTGGTTAAAGACATGAATCTACATACCTAAGAAAAGAGAGAATCCCAAAACCAGCAAAAGTGACTTATGATACACAAAGGACCCTCAATAAGACAAATAGCTGGTTTCTCTTCAGAAATCATGGAGAACAGAAGGCAGGGGGATTATATATTTAAAGTGAGGAAAGGGAAAAAGCCTGTCAACTGAGAATTCTATATCCAGCAAAATAAAGGAGAAATTAAGACACTCTCAGATAAAAAGTACAGTTATCAACATAATAAAGGGCATTTATGAAGAGCCCACAGCTAACAACATAGTTAATAATGAGAACTGAGAGCTTTCTCCCTGAGATCAGGAACAAGACAAAGATGCCTATTTTCACTGCTGCTATTCACCATTGTACTAGAAGGTCTAGCCAGAGACACTAGGCAAAAAAAAAAAAAAAAAAAAAAAAAGAAAGAAAGAAAAGTCATCCAAAGTGGAAAAGAAGAGGTACAAACTATCTCTGTTTTCAGATGGCATGATCCTATACGTAGAAAATTCCAAGGGGTCCACAAGAAAGAAAGCTACTAGAGCTAATAGGCAAATCTGGCAAAGTTTCAGCATACAAAATCAACACATAAAAAAGTTGGGGCCTTGCCTTACACCATATGCAAAATTAACTAAAAATGGATTGGAGACCTACACTCCAAAGATAACACTCTTGGGAGAAAACAGGGAAAATCATTATGATTTAATGTCACTGAATTGGACACTAAAAATTGGTTGAAATGGCAAATTATATATATAATATATATAACCTATATATATTATATATAGACACACATTATAGATATAGATATCTGTATCCCTCTCTCTATCTCTCTCTATATATATATCTCTGTATATATATCTCTCCCTGAGACAGAGAGAGTGAAAGAGAGAGAGAGAGTGCACAAGCTGGGGAGAGGCAGAGGGAGAGGGAGAAGCAGACTCCCCACTAATCAGGGAGTCCAATGTGGGACTTGATCCCAGGACCCTGTGATCATGACCCAAACCGAAGCAAACGCTTCATGTACTGAGCCACCCTGGTGCCGCTCCTTACTTTTTCTTTTAAAAAAAATCTGATGATGTTTATGATATCTGCATGTTTTGGAAAATGTGCAATGTACATTCAATGTATATACATACAAAAATTATGTGTATGATAATTAAAACATGCCCTTATAATTGCCTTTTATTTCATTTAATCCTGACAATGCGGGGGGGGGGGTGATCTCATTGTTTCTGTTGTCATGGCAAGGAAACCAAGGCTCCAAGAGAGGTTATGGGGCCTGCCCAAGGTCACACCTAGAAAACGGACTTGCACTAGGAGAGCCAGATCTCCTTCTCATAAACACACTGCCTCCTGAAGCTGAACTCCAACCATATGTTACTGCAGAGCTTCCAGGGAGGTCAAAGCTTTCTTTTATAATGCTCTATACTCAGATCTTGCGGAACTGATGATTTGGAAAAGAAGGAAGGGAACAACTGTTACTATCCACAGAAACGGCTGCTCACAACTGTGGACCTTGGGCAAGATGACTTCCTATTTTTTTATATATATTGCAAAATGATTAAATAACACCTCCATAATTTCATGTAATTACCATTTCTTTTTTGTGGTAAGAACATTTAAGATCCACCCTATTAGCAATTTTCAAGTATATAATACAGTATTATTAGTGAGGACTTCCTAATCTTAACTGTAAGGATTGGACCAGTCTAAGGACAATTAGAGATAACCTGTAATACACTTAAAGAAATGCCAGGTACTAATACATTCTTGGAAATTTCAGTTGCAGGAATAAATGGATGCCCCTTCACAGGTCAAACATTCCTGGCTGCTACCTTTTCATGTTGAATAGCGATTCTACCTGGATCACTAAAAGAGGGTCCAAGTGGGAAGAATCCCATCCACATAGGCAGGCACCTGAAAATTAGAGAGGAACACACCCCCAGGGCCATAGTTGGAGTAGGAGTGTTAGCCCCAAGAGGAGGACTCATTATGCTTCTCCTAAATTCTGCAATGGTTCTTGGTTTTGCCATTTTGATGTCTATCCCTCCAAAGCCACTTTTAGCTCAAGAGGCTTGGGAGTTTGCTCTGAATCACAGGCATAAAGAATTGCCAGGAAGTCCCTGAGTTATCTTTGTGATCAATTCCTTTCCCAACTAATTTTAAATCTTCCCAGGTGCCGCTTAGTGATTGCGTGAGCAGTCTGCAGAACAGAGAGCTGGGTTCCTTCCGCTGATGGGACAGCTTGGCTTTGTGCATATCTGGTCAAGGATGCCATAAATTCTGTACAGCATACCTTTTGCCCAATAATCCTTAAAGTGCACCTGCAAGTATTAGAGAACATGCCTTCTGCTTCAAAGTCACCCCCCAAGAGTTGACTCGCCTTCCCAGTTCACAATGTCACCACGAGAGCAACTGCAGCCCTCACAGCTCCATGTTGAGTAGACACCCTGCCCACCACTTCCGCAACAACGCAGCCAGTCTCTGACTAATCTTGAACTTACCAGTGATTCATAGATAGGAACAAGCTCATTACGTCCCACCGCCTCCGCCCTTGGAGTTCTCCCCAGCATTTCTCTGCCGCAGCCAGAGCCACCAGCAGCTCCCTGTCCCCTTCTCAGGGCTCAGGAGCTGCAGCCTCCCTGACCCGCCTCAGCAAGCATCACTGATGCCAAAAGGCAGTTGGGGCAAGTTTTCAGAGTGAGGGTTTTGGAATCAGGGAGGCCACTGATCAAGTTTGAGTTCCTTCCCTTGTTGGCTGCATGGCCGTAGGTTTGTTTGTTTGTTTGTTTATTTCTCTAGTCCTTGTTTTCCTCATCTGTAAAATGGAAAGCTAACTGTACAAATTCCTTAGGGGGGTTGTGAGTGTCAAATAACAGGAGGCATAGAAAGAATGTAGCACATAGGAAGTGCTTTCTAAGAGCTAGCTATTAGTATCATTATTATCACCATTAAAAATACTTGAAGACTCAGCTGCACTCAGAGGCATTAGTAACCCACCCCACTGTGAATGTCCTAGATTTGTGCCTGATGATCTATCTGCTCCCACTGTCTCACAACCCATCCCACCTTCTCACTCTCTCCAGTGAGTTCCCAGAACATTCCATCCTTCCTCCTGACATGGCACTGTTGCTTCTCTCTGTCTAGAATACTCTTCCTATTATTATTATTATTCTATTTTGCCTGGCTGGCTTCTCATGTGTTAGGTCTCAGCTTAGATGCTACTTCCCAGGAAGCCTTGTTAAGCACTCCTAGTCTCCCCCACCAGACCCTGTTATGTTCCCCTTTAATGCTGTTGAGTGCTGTATCTCTTTGGAACATTATCCATAATTATAATCATGTCATTATGAATTTAACCATGATTATGTGTCTGTTCCCCTTCTACCATAAACTATAATTTCCACTGGGAAGGAATTGTTTCCATCATGGCATCCTTATTGCCTAGGAAATGGCTTGGCAGTTAGTGTGAATGAATGAGAGCAAGAAAAAAAAAA
>RCUC01128331.1:0-73690 GCA_003697995.1 Taxidea taxus jeffersonii | reverse complement strand
GGGCAAGTATCCAAAATATATAAAGAACTTATCAAACTCAGCACCCAAAGAACAAATAATCCAATCAAGAAATGGGCAGAAGACATAAACAGACATTTCTGCAAAGGAGACATCCAGATGGCCAACAGACACATGAAAAAGTGCTCCATATCACTCAACATCAGGGAAGTACAAATCAAAACCACAATGAGATACCACCTCACACCAGTCAGAATGGCTAAAATTAACAAGTCAGGAAACAACAGATGTTGGCGAGGATGCAGAGAAAGGGGAACCTTCCTACACTGTTGGTGGGAATGCAAGCTGGTGCAACCACTCTGGAAAACAGCATGGAGGTTCCTCAAAAAGTTGAAAATAGAGCTACCCTACAACCTAGCAATCGCACTACTGGGTATTTACCCTAACGATACAAATATAGTGATCCGAAGGGGCATGTGCACCGAAATGTTTATAGTAGCAATGTCCACAATAGCCAAACTATGGAAAGAACCTAGATGGTCATCAATAGATGAATCGATAAAGAAGATGTGAGATATATATATATATATATATACACACACACACATACATATACAATGGAATACTATGCAGCCATCAAAAAACTTAAAATCTTGTCATTTGCAACCATATGGATGGAAATAGAGGGTATTATACTGAGCAAAATAAGCCAATCAAAGAAAGACAATTATCATATGATCTCTCTATGAGGAATTTGAGAGGCAGACCAGGGAACTGTGGGGGGTAGGGATGGAAAAAATGAAACAAGATGGGATCAGAAGGGAGACAAACCATTAGAGACTCTTAATCTCTGGAAACAAACTGAGGGTTACTGGGGGGTGAGGGGGTGGGGATAGGGTGTTTGGGCTATGGACATTGGGGACAGTATGGGCTATGGTGAGTGCTGTGAAATGTGTAAGCCTGACGATTCACAGACCTGTACCCCTGGGGCAAATAATACATTATATTTTAATGAAAATAATTTTTAAAATTAAATAAATATAAAAATGAAGAAAAGAAAGTTCAGAGAAGGCTGGAACTTAACATTTACTGAATGAATATGACAAGCAGTTTCTGCATGTTATCTCTTAAATCTGCACAATCATCCCGTGTAGTAATCAAAAGTACTCTCACTTCAGAGATGAGGAAACAGAGGCTCAGAGAGGTTGGGTGACCAGCCTGAAGTGATTCAGCAAGTTTGTAGCTAATCTGTGACTCAAATTTAGCTCTCCCTGAAAGTGAATGCACTCTTCCCTTTGCCATACTTTGTAAAGCATATTGTCTTCTGTTAGTAAAAGTGGAAGTCAGAATATTTTGTACTGTTTTTACTTTTTCTGAGAACATCTTGCTCTGTTTGAAATTTCCAAGAATGTTGACAGTGATAAGTTCTTAAGAAATCTATATTTAGGGGCACCTGGGTGGCTCAATGGGTTAAAGCCTCTGCCTTCAGCCCAGGTCATGATCCCAGGGTCCTGGGATCGAGCCCCACATCAGGCTCTCTGCTCAGCAGGGAGCCTGCTTCCTCCTCTCTCTCTACCTGCTTCTCTACCTGCTTGTGATCTCTGTCAAATAAATAAAATCTTAAAAAAAAAAACAAAAGAAATCTATATTTAAAGTGTTTGGTATTTCTGAATCACTGGGAATGATTCTGTCAATAATACAAATTGATTTTTGGACTTCTCATAAGCATTTCAAAATTAATAAATTCTATATAAGTCACAAAATAAACAAATCTTTATGCAAGTTCATGTGTTTCCTTGATTCATACTGTCAAGCATCTGTCTGGGAAGTATTTATTTCATTTCGGAATTCAAATAGTATTAATTATACTTCAGTGACACCCACAGCTAATCCTACCTTTTCCTGAAATCTGAAAAGATATGTCGATTTTAGAATGACTCAGCATGTATAAACATACATAATTTGCATATATATATTCTTCAAGTATATATAGAACATAGAGCAGTAAGAAATATACATATAGTCTTCCCCTTTTCCTGGCACATCATTCCTAAAATCCTTGGAATCTCCTAAGTGGTAAGTGGCTTTTTGTATAGTAATGCTATGGCTAATGGCTTGGGGCTCCTGGAGAGCCGCAGGATGGAGGCTGGTTGGCAGAACCAACCCTGTGGTCAAAAGGTTGGAACTTTCAGCCCCCTCGGCCCCCCCCACACACAGGGAGGGGACAGAGACTGGAGGTTGAATTAATTACCGACGGCCGATGATTTCATCAGTCGCGCCTGTGTAATGAAGCCTCTGTAAAATCCCCAACCAAAGGGGTTTGGAGAATTTCTGGGCTGGTGATACCAACCCAGAAGGCGCCAGGACCGGGGTGCACTACGCGTCCCTTCCATCTGGGGGTCAAACTAGTAAACGTACTCCTGAGGTCTGTGAGCCATTCTCACACCTTATCAGACTTGAACAGGGGTCCTTAGGCACATCTGATTTATAAGCAGCCAGTGAGAAGCACAGGTGACAGCCTGGCCTTGTGACTGGCCTCTGGAGCAGCAGTGGCGGGGTGGGGGTGGGGGGGCAGTCTGTGGGGTCTGGCACTAACCCCGGGTAGACTGCGTCAGAATTGAATTGAAGTGAAATACAGGACACCCCATGGGTGTCCAGAGACTAGGAGAAGGCTTTATGTAGAAACTCCACACCTTGGTGTCAGAGGCGCGGACAGCAGAGAAAGAAGGGTTTTTTAGCCTCTACTGGGGCCTAGCACAGATTTTGCTTACCTATGCAGTCCATAAGACCACGTGTTGAACCTGTACCAATCCTGGGTTCACCAGCTTATTCAAAAAGCGCTCGGGAGGGTGGGGGCGCTGGGTCTGGAGGCCTGGCAGTGGTGGTGGGCAGGCATGAAGGACGCTGGCAACCAGGAGACTGGCCACGGGAGATGTTGCAGCAACAGGGATGCTGGCGGCTGCCGAGGCACGGCGGCGCCGCGGTGGGGCCCGGGACAGTGATCGTGGGGCGACCGGGTCTTCCGGGTGATGAAAGAAGAGCTTTTTCGTGCTGCATTTGGTGGAGGGAGACCTCTTTGACCAGGTCTCTGTCGGCTCAGTTGGAGGGAGAGGACAGGCTCCTACCCCGAGCGGTGCCCCGTGCCCGTGGGCGTCCGCTCCCGGGTGCACGATTTGCAGTTGGAGCTCGGTGTTCATCCGCGCCGCGGCCGAGATCTTGTGCGCCTGCACCGTAGTTGGGCTGTGGACGAACGGAGGCTTCTACAGTAAGTGCCCAGGGAAGGAAAACACACACACACACAAACCCCTGAAAGACAAGCAGGGAAGGCCTGGGTGCAGGAAACCGTCCACGCAGAGGTGGGAGGCGCCTGCACCTTTCCCGCAGCCTCACCCTGGGGGCAAAAACAGAAATAAAGGGAAATCTGATTTGCTCTCATTTGGGAAAAACAACAACAACAAAAAAGTAATTTAATTTAAAAAGGACTTACTAAACCTGTACATAAATGTTTATCGCTTTTCATAATTGCTGAAAACTGGAACCAACCCAAGTGCTGTGTTCCATTCATAGAAGGCAGTATTAGCAACAAACCTGGATAATCTCAAAGGCATTATGGTGAGTGAGATATGTCCCAAAGCGTTACATGCTTTATGATTCCGTTTATAGGATATTCTGGAAAAGACAAAACTAGAGGGATGAACAGATCAGGAATTGGCAAGGGCTGGGGAGGGGGGGGAGCACGCAGTTATTTGGAGCGTTGGAAATGCTCTGTATCCTGATCATAGTGATGGTTATAAAACTCTATACGTGTGCTAAAATTCATAGAACTTTACATAGAAAAGGGAGGGTCCGTTTTATACAGAACTTTGTTGTTGTTTTAATGTACACTACGCCCGGCATTATGCTATGTGAGGCGGACCGTTATCATCAAAGAGCTCAATAAAATAAGGCATGGATATAAGCACAAAGTACGGCACAACAATATTTGCTCTATGATAACTGAAAAATAAAAATAGCAAATGTTATAAGCGATGAAAGAGGAAAGAAATCTCTAGTTTAACTGAGCAGAAAATGCTTCAGGGAGACGGGTGGGGGGGGGTGGAACAACTGGGGGATGGGCATTAGGAGGGCACGTGAAGGAATGAGCACTGGGGGTCATGTGCAGCTGACGAGTCACTGAACTCTACCCCTGAAACCAATAATACACTCTATGTTAATTAACTGAATGTAAATAAAATTAATTTTTAAAAAATGCTTCAGAGCAGAGATGGCCAGTTGGATCTGTTTCAAGAGCAGGAGAAGGCAGCTGATCATTTAGAGATATTGTCATGTCAGTAGTGTGCAGGAGGGATGGGACAGAAGAACCTGAGGACAGAAAGTGTGCCTTGTTAGAAGACAAGGCATTTGGGGAGAGCCTGAGCTGGGGTGCTGGCCGTCTAGCACAACAAGGCTTGCAGGCAGCGGACCCCTTCCCCCCCAGGTCTATAGATGTGACCTAGAGACCGTGTGGAAAATAAACCCGGTGCACTTCTTCATTTTATTCCCACCATTTAAGTTTTGGGGCCTCATTTACAAATACGGGACATATGCTCATCTTCTTGCTACAACTTTGGCTCTTCCTCATTTTAATTATGCTGCCTCTTATCTGTAGTATATTCTGAAATCCTGCTCAGCTTATGTTATTTTCCACCAACCTCTGCACAGATGGTGCCCCCCCAATAAGGGACACAAACTCCCAACTGAGAATCCAGGCAGTTGTAGTGGGAATGGAAGGGAAAGCACAGTTTGGAGAGACATGGTTTTGGAGTTAGGATTAATTAATAAGACTGGATTGCAAATTGGATGGAAGGGATGAAGGACTTGGGAAGAAAACAAACAGATTTGGAAGGAAAGTTCTAAAGGAAAGGTAAGTTTGTTGATTGCTTTATTTTTGTCCAACTGCATTTATTTATTTTTTTTAAGACTCATTTATTTGAGAGAGAGCATGAGCAGGGAGCGGGGAGGGGCAGAGGGAGAGGGAGAGAGCAGGCTCCCCACTGAACAAGGAGCCCTGATGCATTCCCAGGACCCTGGGATCATGACCTGAGCTGAAGGCAGGTGTTTAACCGACTGAGCTACCCAGACGCCCCAAACAACTGTATTTAAATATTAGTTTGCTTTAATCGATATTTGTAAATGAAATTTTTCTTCATTTAAGAAATATATGCCGGGCAACTAAATAATACTTGAGAGTAGACCATCCTAACTTCAAATAAAACCTTAAAGGTATTTCAAGCAACAGCATGATATAATCCAATTTTTGAGAGATCAAATAATAGACAATCTGTCAAATCACAATTAAAAACTCCTTACTGGGGGACATTACGTGGCTCAGTTGGTTAAGTGACTGCCTTCAGCTCAGGTCATGATCCCGGGGTCCTGGGATCGAGTCCCATGTCAGGCTCCTACTCAGCATGGAGCCTACTTCTTTCTCTCCCTCTGCCTGCTTGTGCGCGCACACGCTCTCTCTGTCAAATAAATAAAATCTTTAAAAACAAACAAAAAAACTCCTTACTAGCATAGAGAGGAGGAAAGAATTATCATGGGTTTTATAAAATAGAGAGAAAGAAAATAATATATGATTGAAGAATTCTTTAAAAGTGAGAATCGGGGGACGCCTGGGTGGCTCAGTTGGTTAAGCAGTTGCCTTCGGCTCAGGTCATGATCCCAGTGTCCTGGGATCGAGTCCCAGATTGGGCTCCTTGCTCAGCAGGGAGCCTGCTTCTCCCTCTGCCTCTGACTCTGTCTGCCTGTGCTCGTTCTCTCTGACAAATAAATAAATAAAATCTTAAAAAAAAAATGAGAATCGGCTTTCCTCACAGTATAAAGAAACTAGGCTGAAAGAGAAATGAGAATGACATACAGAGAATAAAGTGTCTTATACAGCTTGTAGTCAAAAGGAAAATTTGATAGTACTCAATGTATATTGCTATAGTTTTAGTATTAAAACACAACTGTATGCAATACAAGCGACCCACCGACTGATTTGAACACAACATACCTCTTGGTATGAATATATGTGAAGTCATTATTAACACTGCAATAAAAAAATTATATGCAAACCATTAAAATAAGCAAGGCACATCAATGAAAACCGAGCCTTGTATTCCTATTCATTTGAAGTCATTACTGAGTTTACAGGGCTCTTCATTCAAAGGAAAACACAAGAGCCACAAAACTTGAGTGAAACACTGCCTCCTTACCACGGGTTCATTTCGTAGCATTTGTCCGTGGGTCAAAATGATGAGGCTGCTGGACTAGTACTAAGTCAAACCACTCAACATAGTTATTATTCTTCGATTTAAAGAGAAAGCACCTTCGGCATACAAATGTTAACAGGTATTTGCTAAATAGCCAGCCATAGTCCTTGCTGACGGACGAGAAGGAAAGCACAATGAACAGGGACAGCCTGTGACTACACATACTCCACAGAATGGAGTCGTCTTAATCATCGTAGTGACTCAGACACTAGAAAAATTAGGACACAAGAGTTTCAAGTCCTCTTCATCTAGGACAGCTAACAGAGGCCAGCCACAAAACAGGCTAATAAACTCAGTCATTTCAAATTTTATTTTGGCTAGCTGTTCATTTTCTCCCCCTAATATTAACCTTTTAGTGGGAGATAAAAGTGTAAAAAAAAAAAAAGTTAGTTGATACAATCCCATTTCCCTGTGTACGGCTAAAATGCAGCTGAAAGCGGAGTGGGGGAAGCAAAAAGAAAGATGGTGAGAGAGGGAGAGAGAGAGGTGAATATACAGGACTGGAAAAAAGAAAGCATGTCTACAGTGGGAAAACAATCTCTCATAAAACAACACAATCTGGAAAGAAAAGACCCATGGCAATGATCTCAAATCCTTTGTGACTGATTTCTCATCAGTGACCATTTCTGCCATGACCTTGCTGTGTTTCTAATAGAAAGTCAACAGGGGGGACGCCTGGGTGGCTCAGTGGGTTAAGCCGATGCCTTTGGCTCGGGTCATGATCCCAGGGTTCTGGGATGGAGTCCCGCATCGGGCTCTCTGCTCGGCAGGGAGCCTGCTTCTCCCCTCCCCTCTCTGCCTGCCTCTCTGCCTACTTGTGTGATCTCTGTCTGTCAAATAAATAAATAAATAAATAATCTTAAAAAAAAAAAAAAAGAAAGAAAGTCAACAGGGAAGAGGGTGCCTAGGTTGCTCAGTTGGTTAAGCATCTGCAATTGGCTCAGGTCATGATCTCAAGGTCCTGGGATCAAGCCCCACATCAGGCTTCGTGCTCAGTGGGGAGCCTGCTTCCCCCTCTGCCCCTCCCCCACTCATTTTCTCTCTCTCTCTCTCTCTCTCTCTCAAATAAATAAAATCTTGAAAGAAAGAAATCCAGCCACTTCTGGACCTTGGGCTCTATCTATTTAAAAAGGAGATGGGGGCGCCTGGGTGGCTCAGTGGGTTAAAGCCTCTGCCTTCGGCTTGGGTCATGATTCCAGGGTCCTGGGATCGAGCCCCACATCGGGGGTCTCTGCTCGGCAGGGAGCCTGCTTCCTCCTCTCTCTCTGCCTGCCTCTCTGCCTACTTGTGATCTCTGTCTATCAAATAAATAAATAAAATCTTTAAAAAAAATTGTTTAAAAAGGAGATGGGCCAGACTTTGGACTGAATAAATCACATCTAAGGACTGTTCAAGGACAAAATTTAAGAACAATTCTTATATTAGCAGTTCTAGTGTTCTTGCTGAAATTTCCTTGCAGGGAATAAATGCTCAATAGCTTGAGGTAGTAGCAGCAGGCATAATTAATGAATTCATGTAACAGTTCAGAAGAAAGACATTGCTAACTAATAAGGAAAAATGGAGCAAGACAGAGATAAGGCATCATTTCCAATTTTAAGACAAGAATGGCATCCGAAGTTTCGTGCCGTTACCTGTAAGTGACGACGCAAAGGTTAAAAACAACGAAAAGGTCTGACTCACAGAAGGGCAAAACCCGCGGCTCTGACAAAGGCAGATGGAGAGATACAGTGAAAACCTCCCACTATACCAAATCCCACTCACAAACTCCGCGGGGGCAATGTGGAGGAACCCCAAGTATTCTTCCCCACCAAGGTCTGCACGGTTAAAGGCACGGTTCATCATGCGTCCAACTGCAGGCAAGGGGTATCCCGTGCTGGAAAGCTGACACAACACAGTGGCTTATGCT
This sequence comes from Taxidea taxus jeffersonii, assembly GCA_003697995.1. Lineage (NCBI taxonomy): Eukaryota > Metazoa > Chordata > Mammalia > Carnivora > Mustelidae > Taxidea > Taxidea taxus. Next base: position 65,530 of record RCUC01128331.1, on the reverse strand, counting down.
CTAACCTGAGGTCCTGGGAAAAGGCCCCTGATCTGGCTCCTCTTAAAGATGGATGGAACAGGGCACCTGGGTGGCTCAGTGGGTTAAGCCTCTGCCTTGGCTCAGTTCATGATCTCAGGGTCCTGGGATCGAGGCCCGAATCGGGCTCCCTGCTCAGCCAGGAGCCTGCTTCCCCCTCTCTCTCTGCTGCCTCTCTGCCTACTTGTGATCTCTCTCTGTCGAATAAATAAATAAAATCTTAAAAAAAAAAAAAAAGATGGGTGGAGCGACAACACTTTGAATTCACACAAACCAGTGTCCCCCAATCCTCATGACCGGTGCATCAAGGGGACTAAGAGGCCTGGCCAGTCACCGGGCTCCAAAATGGTAGGGTAACAGCTGCAAGATGGGTTTTTCCTGAGCCATGGGGTCATGGTGGTGCAAGCCCTCTACTGAAGAGCCCTTCGGAGCTGTGGGCTTGTCTCAAGCTACTTCTCATCAGTCAGTCAGTGACCTTCACACCAGCCTGTGTCCGAACAGGCCTCACGTCCTCATCTTAGTCTTCACTTATAAGAAAGCATTTTCATGGGGCCCCACAAATTTCCCTTCTAAAATGGGAAATGAAATGGCCAATTGAAGTCTTCCTCTGTAGCCTTCTTGGTCACAGTGAGAGAGGACTCTATGACACTTCACTTCTCATGTCTCAGATTCTTGTCAGTGTTGTTAATACCCGCAGACCCACGTCTTGAAGCTTAGACCTTGTCAGGGAAATGTATGAAGTTAGGAACCTGATCCGTTCAAAAAGATGGGTTGTTTGTAGTTTGAAGACATGTAAGGGCAATTTGAAATCTTCCCAGTTTGAAATCATGATGTACCAAATAGTAGACCCACAGTCTTTCAAGCCCATCAAACCATTCCAGAGCAACAACATAAAACTGAAATGGTGGCCAACATTCTCCCCACTTGACCTTGAATTATTTTAATAATAATAACAACAAGGTCTTTTTGAGTTACATATGTCTTACCTGTAACTCTCAATCAGTACATTTATTTTTTGAATTTTTTTTTTTTTTTACGTTATTTATTTGACAGAGAGAGAGAGCACAGCCAGGGGGAGGAGCAGAGGGAGAGAGAGAAGCACCCTGCCCGCAGAGCAGGGAACCCAACACTGGGTTCCATTCCAGGACTCTGGGATCATGACCTGAGCCAAAGGCAGACTCTTACCCAACTGAGCCACCCAGGTGCCCCAATAAGTAAATTTATATTGAAAAATGCTCTACCACATGTAAGCACACCTAAAGGAGTAGAAGGAAATATCACTGTTCTCTACTCATTTTTAATGTATTTTAGGAAATCTTACAATGATGGCCATATTTTTGAAAAAACATGTTTGACCCAGCCTTCATACACACACATTTATTTAATGAAAATGTCCTCCTTCGGGCTTATGGGTACACCAACGTTTATGAGGCGATCACTCTGACAAGCACTCTCTTAAGTCATTTATGGAGATCACTATATTTAATCCTCTTAACTTCAGTATCTGTAAGTAATAGATACTATTACTTACCCGTGTTACAGCTTATGAACCTGGACGTTTTAGGTAATCTGTCCAAGGTCACTCAGCAATGAGCAGCAGAGCCAGACCTGAATCCAGAGTTCCTCCCCAAAGCTCATACCCTTAGCCACTGCTTGAAGCTTTAGGATTTCGTATCAGGACCATGTGTAACTCAGAGTGGGGAGCCATTTCTCCTTTGCTGTTCATCCCCTTTTCTCCTTGTCTCTTCTCCTACCTTCCTTCCTCCTCCCTCTAGGGCTTTCAAACTCATACTTTTGGATTTCTTCAGTTTTCTTTTTCAGCCACAGCCAGGAACCTGACCTCACCCCGGCCCCCCATTGGCAACAGTGGAGTGTAGGTGGAGGGCTGAGCGTGATGGGAGTCCCGTGCAGATGGCCGCTGGCAGGAGACAACAGCAGAACTCCCTGGAAAGTGGGAGGGAACAGACACGTACATTCGTACATTCGAGCTCCCAGACTTGGGTAAGACAATATTCCCTGACCCTTCCCAGGCACACAGTTCTTTTCATGATTGCATGGAAATAAGTCAGGAGCTCTTGGACTATCTGAGGGAAATGTTGAAGTTAGCAGTACAAACTCTGAGCAAGGTAATTGGCTGCTGGTTGAGGTTCTCCTTCTTTGGCATTTATTTATAGTTATTGCGTAGATAGGAAAATTGGGAAACTTGTTCATTAAATCGTATTTCTTCAGGGTTACTGGGAACCAAAAAGTTCTGCCAAAATTTTCTGGGGCGGGGTGGGGTGGGGGGGGGAGGGAGAAATCCTTTATTTAAAAAAAGAGAGAAAAAAAAAGCTCTTAGGGTTGGTTTACATAACACATTTAAGTAAATTAGCAGATATGCTGAATTTATTAGATGCTAGATCCGGGGCTCAAGTAAGAAAGGAGCTGGTTCGTTTCTGCCTATTTTTCTGGCCGAACATGAAAGGCATCACCTGCCAGATGCAATAGGCCTCTGCATTTGACCAGGCCTGCACTTCCAACTTCAAGCAGTGTGACCTTGAGCTAGTTACTTAACTTCTTCAAAACTCAACCTTTCTGTAAAAAGATAGGGGCATTGGGACACCTGGGTGGCTCAGTTGGTTAAGCAGCTGCCTTCGGCTCAGGTCATGATCCCAGCATCCTGGGATCGAGTCCCACATCGGGCTCCTTGCTTGGGAGGGAGCCTGCTTCTCCCTCTGCCTGCCACTCTGCCTGTGCTCGCTCTCTCTCTCTCTCTTTCTCTCTCTAACAAATAAATAAATAAAATCTTTAAAAAAAAAAAAAAAGATAGGGGCATTAATGTTCCCTGCCCGGGATTGCTGTAAAGATCAAATGACATCATGTCTACGAAACTGCCTGGCATAGGAACTGGCAGGGTAGGCATTTAATAAATGGTAGTTTTATTTAATTTTATGTCATTTGAAGGGACGGGCAAATGTGAAGGCTTGTTATTAAGAAATAAGTGGAAAGCAACCATAAATTTGTGGTCTGCAATTTTTCCTTCACTTGAGAAAACTTCACTGAAGCTGTATTTTCGGTTAAAATAGGGAGAATAGACTCTTTTGCAATCCTTCTCCCCCTAAAACCTCAACTTTCAGTACAGACTTTGCAGTTCGGCTGTAACAATATATGGTTGTCTGTGCATTACCACTACCAACCTATTTACAACATAAAATTCAGGAGAATAAGCACAAAATCAAAGCCAACAGGGAAATGCTGATGTTAAGCGTTAGGCTCCATACAGCCTATCAGAGAAGAAATTATCCTTCACAAACATAAAAGGGACAGGGCTCAGAAGAAGAAGAAATATCAGGAAATCAGAAATTACACAACAAAGAAACCTATGGAGGAAGCTTATATGGAAAATTTTTATTTTCCTCTACCTGAAATTATCTGAGATTTCATTTTCAGCATTATTTCCAATTTGGTTTCTAAGAGTTAAGAAAAAACAGGGTCACCACCACTTTGTTCAACATTTCCCTTTGGGTAACAACATGGCCACGCTGTTGATACAAACAAGACAATGCGGGGGGGGGGGGCGGTGGCGAGCTCACCAGAAAAATACAGAAATTGACAAATATAATGCCTAGCAGCCCAACAAGAAAAAAATTTGCCACAGACCAGTCCCAGAAAGGAAGCTAAAATGGGAAACTGATAAAAACCATTCTTTGCATGCGGCTGTTGGGTGTAAAGCTGGTCTATCTCACGCCCCCACGGGCTGGGAGCCCTTTTACTATCTAAAGCACACAATGGACTGGGAAGGCATTCAGGCCACAGGGACTGTCAGAAAGCTCAGATTACAGCAAAACCTCCAAAGTCATTTCCAGAACATAATCAAAGCTCTCCTCTACACAGAATTAGAGGAGTGACACGTTCTTAGAACTGATTTTTGTTGCTGAGTTCAGCATTCGACATCTCTGGAAAAGCTCAGATCAGCAAGGCTAAATAAACAAGAAGCAAAAGTAAATTTTCCCATGAAGTTTCAACCACAGCGAAATATGTTGTCCTTTTTTTGATTCACCAGCAACTCGTGCATATACCTAAGTCCACCCACCACCCCCAAAAAATTCTGGTTGGCCAACTTTCTAGAATCTTCATTAAGTTCAATAATGTTAAAAGCAATGTTAGTGAAGCCACTCACTATTCTTTTTTCAAAGACATAAATAATATACCCACATCAAGCACACAGCATTTTCATAAAAATTATCTATATTCATGCAAACTGTATATTCTCTGCCCATATGAAAAAATCAAAAGTGTTTAATTGACATCTATCCTAATCACCCCAGTCCCAAAGTATGCAAGAACAAAAAGTCAGAGATTTCCAAAAGCTTTTTGTTAAGGCACAAGCCTGCATTTTATTTTATTTTATCATTTAATTTTAAAGATTTTATTTTTAAGCAATCTTGGCACCTAACATGGGGCTCAAACTTACAACCCCAAGATCAAGGGTCACACTCTTCCAACTGAGCCAGCCAGGAGCCCCACACAAACCCCATTTTAAAGAATGAATCCCTAGAGGCGCCTGAGTGGCACAGTCAGTTGGCATCCGACTCTTGATTTCAAGTCAGGTCATGGTCTCAGGGTCACAAAACTGAGCCCTGTGTGGGGCTCTGCACTGAGCGTGGAGCCTGCTTGGGATTCTCTCTCTCTCTTTGCTCCCCACTGCCCCTGGCTCGTGCTCTCTTCCTCTAAAAAAAAAGTTTAAAAATAAAGAATGAATCCTAAAGGTTCTATGGTTCAAACAGATACAATTTCAACAAGGATTTCCTGTCTTCAAGCTTGTGCTTATGAAGGAATGCAAATCCTTAACTCAAGTTTCATAAACATATTTATTTTGAGGATATCAGTTTCAGACTTTGTGTTCTTCCTCTGCTGTCGCTACTTATACAGATTTCTTGCTATTAAAATTCGGCTGGGTTATTAGAAAGACCTCAAACAGGCTTCTCAGGATACCCTTCCTCAAGGCACCCACAGAGGGGGAAAAAAAAAAAACAGTCACAGACAGAAAACTCTTACAGTTATTCATTTCCTGAGCTAACCCACTTCCTTCTTCAAACATTTCCTTCTGTGCACCAATGTGTTTTATGAAATCAGCATCGAAGTCTCCTTACAAAATAGGGTTCTGGGCTGAGGGCCTGGAATCTAGGCAAATGCCAACAGCGATGACAAAATTAGAACTGGGATCTCAAATCAAGGGTCACTTCAATATTACAGAAGGCTCCCTGCAATATTAATTGATGTTTTAGTAGAAGAATCTGAATTGTTATGAGCTAGAGGCACACCCTGGGGAAACAAATGCTATCAAAGTGAAAAGCTTACCAAAAAAATGTCATGGCTCCTGGCTACTCCATTACAGGAAATGATGACATCTTCCATGATAAGGAAATCAATTTTTTTAATCTTTCAGACCACAAACAAACTGTAATGAGTTGCTATATTTCTTCATACTACGTATAACCTTAGAGATAAAACTGGAAGTCTAATAATTACTGAAGTTATGTATTTCATTATAAATGTCTCTTCTCCATGATTATTGTCTCAACTTTAATCAGATTAAAGCAAATATATAACGCTGAACAGAAATGTGGCTATTTTGATTCCTTTGTGCTAATAAATATGAAATAGGACTTAAAAAATAAAATCAGCCTTTACCTAAATATAAAGAGCTTTATTTACCAGCAAATAGTGATCCACAAAACAGACAAAAGGAATACAGTCTCTTAAATGTTTATTTTTGTCAGACTAGCTGACGATTTTCTGTTAAGTCTTTTGGTTCATTTATTATAGCAAGCATTTCTCCCTTGAAAAATCCATTCAAAATATTTTAATCTTTGAGGTAAAGAACTTAAAAAACAAAAATAAAACAAACAAACAAACAAAACAAAACAAGAAACCATAATGATTTTTTAAAGAAAAAAATTTTTTTTAATTCCTTTAAAACTTGATAAATAGAAATAATCTCTTCTTGTTCTACTCTGGTGAACAAAAATGTACTTTATACAGCAAAGTACCCAGTCACTTATTGGCAAACTGAAGGTGAAAACCAACCCATTTACATGTTCTACGCAAACACAGTGTAATACTTCCATGTTCATATAGACTTAAAAAAAAAAAAAAGACAAAAACCAGTTACCAACACTCTTCTGGCAAAGACAAAGGTTTTGGAATGGCAAAAGCAACAGATGTTTTAGTTCTCGAATCTCCAGAAGGGAATTAATCGGAGTCTTCATCATCAAGATATTCCTCGGCATTGCTTAATGTTCGAATAGCATCTAAATGGAACGGGGGGCAGAGCAAAACAGAGACGTTACAAATTGCTCAGGTTTTGTTTTCACTTTCAAAGCTCCTGATAGCTCAACAAACTGTAATCTTTCCTCAGACCCTGGGACTGTACTTCCTCCAAGGATCTTTTTCAATTTTTGCTTTCTTACCTAACTGCTCAGGATTTGCTGCCACAGAGGCTGACAATTACAGAAGTCTGCATGTTCCTTAGACATGCAGAAAAACAAAGCACGTGATGCTAAGGTACCATTGATCTACCTTGCACAAAATGCAACCAGCCCCATGCACCATGACCAGCATGGAACACACGGGAAGCCCCTCCACTCTGACCAGTGTACTTCCAACCTCCTCTCCCAAAGACAAGTGCACACACATGGCTTTGGTCAGTCGACAGCCCACGCGGCCTTACCTAAGGGCAAGGTCACTGGGTAGAAAGGTAACTAATGCGGGAGAAAAAAGGAAGAGAAAGAGAATGAAAACACAGAAGCTTCAGTTTCATTTTTTTAAAATATGGATAAAGTAGGGGCACCTGGATGGCTCAGTGGGTTAAGCCTCTGCCTTCAGCTCAGGTCATGATCTCAGGGTCCTGGGATCGAGCCCCACGTCAGGCTCTCTGCTCAGCAGGGATCCTGCTTCCTCACCCTCTCTCTCTACCTGCCTCTCTGCCTACTTGTGATCTCTGTCTGTCAAATAAATAAATAAAAATCTAAAAAAAATTATTAAAAATAAAATATGGTTAAAGTAGGCTCAGAAGCAAAAGAATGAAAGAAAATAAATAAAAGTGTGAAACGGAAAGAACAGTACCCCACCATATGTTAAATGAGGCTTGAACAGGGTTCAAAAAGAAGGCATCTGATCTTTAACTGTTCACCTATTCAAGTGTCTAGTAAATGCCTGTAAGCAACAGGTCACATGAGGTATCATTTTAGGGGGAAACGGAAATGCAAGTATAAGAGCTATTAGAGTTCAATAAATGTATGTGATCATGGTTTCTAAACACTCAATCCCTATGCTCACTGGAGATGTCACTGTTCCCAAGTCTGGGGCAGAAAATGTAAAAGATTCACCTGGAACCCATTATAAAACAAGGATGCTATTCAAGAAAGCATCATTTTAAAAAGACTCATGATCCAACGTGAAGAGGCCTCCACTAGCCAAAGAGGGACTATCAATAGGAATACTAGGGGTGCCTGGGGGGCTCAGTCAGTTAAGGCAGAAGTCTGCCTTCAGCTCAGGTCACGACTGTGGGATCCCGGGATCGAGCCACATGTTGGGCTCCCTGCTGAGTGGGGAGTCCACTTCTCCCTCTCCCTCTGCAGCTCCCCCTGCTTGTGCTCACGCTCTAGCAAATAAATAAGATCTTCAAAAAAATTTTTTAAAAATAAGGATACTGGGGCACCTGGGTGGCTCAGTGGGTTAAGCCTCTGCCTTTAGCTCAGGTCATGATCTCAGGGTCCTGGGATGAAGCCCCACATTGGGCTCTTTGCTCAGCGGGGAGACTGCTTCCCCCATCCCCCCGCCTGCTACTCTGCCTACTTGTGATCTCTCTCTCTCTCTCTCTCTCTCTCTGTTAAATAAATAAATAAAATGTTTTAAAAAAATAAGGACTAAATATAATGGATTGAAACACTGCACGTATTTCGACATATACCAAGGAGAATTCACCAATCCTCTTTGGAGAATAATAGGAAACCAGTAACTTACTTTGAAAATTCATTAACAAAGGATAAAAATCAAGCCTTTATTCTGCCCCTATTGCACAAACTATTACCTCTGAGTAATCAAGCCATGGTTGAAGGGAATTTTTTTTTAACAGAATATTCCGGCTAATAACTGAGATAGGAGTGACAGAATTCAAATATCACCGTTTTGCAACTGTTCGTGAAATAGTGGATCCAGACAATGATGATCGATGAATGTTAATGTCACAGGACAAGTGACAGATATTCTATGCCTCTGATGAAACAACTGTCTTCATGAAGTATGTTTCCCTCTATCCCTTAGGTAGACGGATAAAATAGAAAATCTAATCAAAGCTCTAGATCTAACACCAACTGACAAAAATACAGAGGAAAGAGGAACATGACAAATAGCACCATGGGGAGGCACATATGCAATGTCTAAACTGGAAATTTCAGGAAAAGTGACCCATCTTCTTTAATAAGTAAATCACCAGGCTATCAAAAGAAAGGAAGTGGAGAGGGAGAGAAAGCAATGATTTAAAAGACGTACCTACCAATCAGAGCCTGACCTTATTCAGACCCTGACTTAAATTATAAACAAATAAGTAAACACAAAAATAGGTAAATAAAGGGCACCTGGGTGGCTCAGTGGTTTAAGCCTCTGCCTTCGGCTCAGGCCATGATCTCGGTCCTGGGATCAAGCCCCATGTCAGGCTCTCTGCTTGGCAGGCAGCCTGTTTACCCCTCTCTCTCTGCCTGCCTCTCTGCCTACTTGTGATCTCTCTCTCTCTGTCAAATGAATGAATAAGCGCCTGGGTGGCTCAGTTGGTTAAGCAACTGCCTTCAGCTCAGGTCACGATCCCGGAGTCCTGGGATGGAGTCCCACATCGGGCTCCCAGCTCCATGGGGAGTCTGCTTCTCCCTCTGACCTCCCCTCTCATGCTGTCTCACTCTCTCTCTCTCAAATAAATAAATAAAATATTTTTTAAAAAAAATGAATGAATAAAATCTTTAAAAAAAACTTTTAAAAATAGGTAAATAAAGCATAAACAAACATGTATGAGAAAAAAAGGGCAAATTTGGGCAATAACAAGATTTATTTGATGATAAGAAGGCATTAATTTTACACATGCTGATGATATTATAGTTTTCTCAGTCATTATCTTTATAAATTTAGAATTATTGGGAAAAAGGAAGGGACAAGGGAGAGTTGGCACAAGGGAAGCTGAAATGGATTTATCTACAAGAAGGAAAGATGAAAGAACAAGTGAATATAAGCAGAACAGAGGCAAACTTCAAAGATTTCACAGCAGCTTCCAAACTCCTAGAAGTCTCAGGTTTTGGTATTCGTGTCCATCCTCCTTATGAGAAGTTCTGGAGACCATAGAATATACTTTGTCCTAGCCCACACACACCCATGAACTTCAGACTGACCGTAAACTTAGGAAAAGCAGCTTTTTGAGCTATAGACAAAAAGACAATAGCAAAGCTCTTTCCTACTCTACTTTATTACTACAATCCTACGTTTGGCCACTTAAGATATTCTTTGTCCTTCCATGGTTATTTCTGCCTTTTATTTCAACCTCATTTCTCCTTTTACCAAGAGAAGATGGCCTGCCATGGTGCAAACTTTACTGATAGGAAATCAAGAGTCAGGAATGAGCCAGGCAAATAAACTCCTTCTCCTTCCTTCCTTTCATGGATTGTGCTCAAGCACAGTTTCCCTGGAAACTTCTCATATGGCCATGTGCTGAGGAGCTGTATCTCTTCACAGCCCACCCATCCTGGGCTGTGGCCATGATAACAATGTATCTCCTAGTGATACATCCCCTTCTTCCCTATGTCACTTCCATTTCTCCCCAGTGTCACTGACCTGGATCTGCACATTCCAAATAAAGCACCAGTACTTAAGACAAACAAATAATAAATATATAAGTGGTAGAAAGAAAGACACAGTAACCTGGATATATCTCATAGACAGAGTATTAAGTGAAAAGAAGTTGGACACAAAAAAGTACATACTGTCTGGTTCCATTTATATCAAGTTCAAGCACAGGCAAATGATGAGAGAAAGAGAATATATGGAAGAGGCTTCTTAGGTATGGAAAATATTCTCTACCTTGACCTGGGTTTAGCAAATAGGTGTGAGCACAGTTAAAACACACACACACACACACACACACACACACACACACCAAGATGTAAACCTAGGATTTATATATTTACTTAATATAAATTATGCCCCAAATTTGTAAAAACTGGAAAAAGAATTTACAGGATGGAACCCTTAAGGTGGGGTTGAACCCTGGTCCCACACTCATATCCCAAAGTTACCCAAGGTAACTACAAAATGGGTCTTGTTTTTTCTCTACAAAAAATCCAAGATGTGCTCTTAAAAGTGGGCAAAAATATCAGAATATACTTTTTCCGATGCATAGTTTGTACTGATAATTAGCTATATGGCCCAAGAGTCAACTCTAATTCCAACTAGGATCACAATACAAATTGAAACATTTTACTGGATGATTATGGAATGAAGCAAGAAAAATGAGAGGAAAAAGGTAACATGAAAACTGAAATGTGAAAATTTGTTTCTTGCCTCTGTGTGCCAGGCCCCCAGATTACCTCATTAATGAGTCCATTATCTAATCAATACAAATTTAGGAAAGTAGCCTAAAGACACTTGGCATGAACAGAGAAAAAGAGACTTTCCTCCCAGCCCCATTCTACAAAGACTGTAGAAAGGTGAGCAGGAAAAGAGCAGTCTGCCATCTGCCTCCCCCAGCTCCTGCTGCCCACGTGGAGGCTTCTGGGTACAGCTCTCTGGGGTCTAATGCAAGTGTGGCATTTTCCTTGTCTACCATGATCAAGCTTATAGTATACATGAGTCTCTGATAACCTTCTGCTCATAAGAAGTCTTACTCCATGATCAGGACATTCTGAAGGGACCCACACAGCAACAGGAAGTCCGTGGCAGAAAAAGGAAGTTGGGCCATAGTCTGACTTCCAGAACCAACCAAGGCAGCAGGAAGGTGGAGACAGGCACCAAGTAAAAGTATTTCTCCCTCATAGCTACATATATGGCTTCTCAATCAAAATGCAGAATTGCTAGGGAGCACCACTCAGCTGGTAAATACTTTCTCACTCACTTAGGAGACTCTCAATCCACCTATGCATGAGTAGTTACTTTAAAGAAACACCATCTCTGCCAGTGAGCATTCATGGCTTAAATAATTAAGGAACCCAAGCTGCTTAATGGTTTAATGGTTTACGCTATATCTGAACTGAAAGTTGAAAGAAATAAAAATCTGGAACAAAGACCTATCTGGAGTAAAGAACAAAAGAACATGAGGAGGGCTATGATGGGAATCTGGTGATGGACAAGGAGGATAATTCTGGCGGCTCCCTTGGTAAGTCATGAAGAGAGAGGCTCTGTTTGCTATTTTTGATTGACTAAAGCAGGAAACCAGAGGACTGACTTTATTTTGTTGCTTCTGCTGGAACTGGGCTCTGGAACAAGATAACATAAAACAAAGGGTACTCAGCTAAGGAAGAGAAAAGCTTTCCCAAAGTTCAAAAATTAATGGGAGTGTGATTCACATGATGAAACAGAAATCAGCACCTCTTTACACAAGCTCAGAACGCTGACAGTGATAGGACTCTCAGCTTAAAATGGGAACAAATGCACTGAGCCTCTACACTGGAAACGCATCAGAAGCTGATCTGGTGATTCTCCACCAGCATGGATCAGTCTCAACTTCCGACTCTAAAGCAACACTGAAAAGGGCTGGAATGAGAGTAGCAATGCAAAATAAAGACTTGTGAAAAGTGAGTTCTCCATTACACTAGCTTCCATTCTAGAAAATGGTGGGAAAGATGCATCAATCATTGGCTTCTCCTCCAAAGTCTACTCCAAACCTAGGAGTAGAGGAAGGCTTGAGAAGCAGCGGGGGCGGGGACTGAATGTGCCCCAACCAAATCATCTCCTACTTTTCTTTTCACTACCCTCTGGATTCCTCATGGGCCAGGAGGCTGATGGCGGAAGAAAGGGGTAGACAGCACAGGGGAATGGGAAGGAGGGCTAAAGCACATCCTCCCAGCGTTTCTTTTAGGGGGAATGGTTCATTCAGTAGGTGATGTGCTGAGAGGTCCAATAAACAGCCAGTCTCTGAATAGTAATCATGAAGGAAGCAAATGCGTTTAACACCTTTTCTTTAACACCTTCTCAAAACAACCACACAAACCTTTCATTTTTTTCTTTCAAACCTATTCTCCCACACCAACGGATATTTTTATCTTTAAGGATATATACCTAAACTTTACCTTTAAAAACCATCCAGAGTCTGTAAGTAAACATCAAATTGCTTACCAAGTCTAGAATATTCTGATTATCGTTTACTGATACTCTCATTTAAAACAAAAACCAAATAGAACCATGGAGCTCTTTAGTGCTTCCTTGAAAAAAATATAGTGAGAGATAACCACTCGTAAAAACCTCTCTGAAACGAGGATATGGAGACCAGGGCTCTCTGATAAGGGCTCTAATGGAAAGCAAGGTGATTACAACCTGATTGCAAGGAACGAGGGAAACATACCAAAAAAACCCTAAAAGGTCAATGTCTCTTCAACTTATTTGCATGAAGGTATTTCTTCTAAGCCGAACGTTCCAAATTAGACCCAAGAGATAAAACCTAACTTCAGAACCACATGAAGAGTTTCCTGAGAAAACTGGTTTTTTGCCCAGTTCTAAGATGATAACTTTTGGTCATGACAGTGCCAGAGGAGAACAAAGAAGGAAAGCTCAATACCTGCGCCCCGTTTCTTTTTCAGGAGAGACGCGCAGGCGGCATTCGTAGCCATGTCCAGGGCCAGCTTCTTCTCGTTGTTTCTTAAGTCTGTTCTCGCACCTTTCCCCCAACACAAGAAAAGCACATCAGATGTTTCTGAAGAATCTAGAGTAGCAGACAATCTTCCTTCCACTCGAACTAATCACTTGGGGCCAAAGGAACTAGAAAACCCCTCTGGTGCTGAAGTCAGCTTTTTCAGGACAGTAAAAGCCCACTTGGCATCTTTAATCTGGAGGCCTGCTGCTGTACCCCTGATAATTAGGCACCATTAAAATATACCCTTTCAAGAGCCTAGAATACTGCATGTGAGTTTTCAGGAGGGAGTGGGCCCTCCCCGAGGTGAATCCTGAGCCAGTCAGACTCCACAGTGTCCTGGCACTAGTTTTTGGAGACTCAGTGTAATACATCTGCTGCTTCCTGAGAAAATACCATGTGGCTGGTGCCTGAGGGGATTAATATTTTATATCTGTAAGTGGACTCCTGTTCAAATTAGAAGAGTCACACAATAAAACCTAGAGGCAATCCATTGTTCCCACAGCCCAGCTTCTACTTGCTTTTTTTCCTCGTCTTCACAATGCTAAAAGTTACATCAGAATTCATGAGTACAATTTTCATTATTAGAGATTTAAAGATATAGAAGTATGCTCAATAGAAGCATACGTCCCACTTAATCCCCCAACTCACCCCGTCCCTTCCCCTTCTAGCTTGTCCACAGAAAACCATTCCCAGCAAGTGGACATCAACCCTCATCTCCCTTAGGTGCGTGAATGCATTCACAGACATCTATGTATATATACACAAATTCATAGCACATATATTGGTCGGTAAATTGATTTTTTAACCTAACAATACATAATGGTATTCCTTCATACTATTCCTTATTAATACACATCCTTATAACTCAATCTATTTAAACATTTGTAAGTATTCAATTTTGTAGACACTGAAAAATTTATTTAATCACCCCCTTTACTGAGGGGCACTTAGGCTGCTCCTTTATTACAAACGGTACTGCTGTAAACCTCCTTGAACAACATCTTTCTGAAGTCTGGTTTTCTAGAAGTGAAAGCTGAAATGTAAGGCTGTGTACATTTTTCATTCTGCTAGCTACTGTCAGATTGCTTTCCAAGAAGGCTTTACCAATCTACACTTTCTGCCACAGTTTACGAGAGTGTCATTCTCTTTGTAACCACATCCTCTTCCATAAACAAAAAAATAAATGTATGAAACTCAAAGGCACAAAACTAGTTGAGTTAAGAAAGCTTGGCCCATTTAATTAGGAATATGGCGACTGTGTATAAAAATCTCCCTCATGAGCAGATTTGGATCTACCCATAGCGAAGGGTCTAGAAACCTCATTTTCTTGTTGTGCTATGGGTTAAAAAAATCCTGAGGGTTAAGAGTTCTGGGGCTAATTGTATCTTACATTAAATTAACACTTTAGAACTCATGTACATGATTTCTGTCAGGACAGGAAATGTTCAGAGCCAGCATCTCAAGAGAAGAAATAACCATTTCCTATGTCCCTCTCCACCTGCACGAGCCAACAGAAATACGATGTGAGCCATATATGTCATTTCAAGTTCTCTAGTGGCCACATTTTCAAAAAAGAGGAATTTGTTTTCATAATACATTTTCTTTAACCTGGTATATTCAAAAGGTGACTGGTCTATCATAGAACCAACGTAAAAATGATTTTGATGCTTTACATCGTTTTTTCATCAGGTCTTTGACATTCGATGTGCATTTTACACATGCAGCACATCTCAGTTCAGACCAGGCTCATTTCCTGGGCTTGGTGGCCTGAGCAGTTAGTGGCTGAGGCACGGAGGGCGCAATTCTAGGCATAACCTTGAGGGGGCGCAAGAGCGGTCCTCGTGCTGATCTTTTTTACACCTGAGGTTTACGTCATCAACACACTAAATCAGTAACATTTTCCCTCATATATCCCACAACATTGCTCCGAGAAGCCCTAATGACAGCACATCCATAGGACACCTTGGAATTCAAGCAACTCACAGCCTTCTGGACCAGGGTACCGCATGGGGGGTATGCCTGGCCCTCTGAAAGGGTTATAATGAGTATGTGCGGGACAAGTGGATGGACGGATGGATGGCCAGCCCATAATTTCACCATCCTCTCTGACTTGTAGAGAAATAGGGAATTGAGGTATCTTCTCATTCTTCGTCCGTCTAGCACTTGCTCAGCTCAAAGCTGGACGTTATAGCTACAGCTTGCTTTCTTATCTATCAAGACTTTCCTGTGTGAATAGGGACCTCAGCAACTTTACCCACACAGCCTTCTGAGATAGAATCTTCTCTGCACATGCACACACACAGGCACACGCACACACGCACACACGCACACCTTTCTTCTAAGGCCCTTTAATCCTGCAGAAATATATAATAAACAAGTCCTAAAAGTAACATATGTAACCTTAAAGTTTACCAAACTTTCAATTTAAAACTAAAAACTTCACACAAATCACCTCAATACTGTAATTTCATCTTATTGTAACAACCCTGTGATACAGAGTGAAAGTTAAAATCTCAGTTTCAAAA
This sequence comes from Taxidea taxus jeffersonii, assembly GCA_003697995.1. Lineage (NCBI taxonomy): Eukaryota > Metazoa > Chordata > Mammalia > Carnivora > Mustelidae > Taxidea > Taxidea taxus. The sequence continues at coordinate 50,119 of RCUC01128331.1, read as the reverse complement.
CACAGAACCTAGTATTCTTCCTACTACCTCAAATAATATAATTGAATGTAGCCTATTTTTCCAGGGTACATGAAGGCCAGATAAACTGGGCACATCCTTTACCTTTTTCCAGAAGCAACTGGACAATATCTGCATAACCCTTCCAGGCGGCAGCGTGCAAGGCTGTGTCTCCCAACTTGTTCTACAGTGATTTAAAGAGAGAAAGCAGCATTTTAAAAATAGAGTGTGGATTGAAAAGGTGCATGAATTCAGGTTCACTCTTAGTAAACCGACAACGAGAACAAGTCACAAAATCATATAAAATTCCAGAGAGAGAAAGGAGAGTCACGAGACGACAGAAGAGTCTTCTGGTGGGAAGGGATGGGCCGGAGGAGCAGAAACCGACTAGGAAGAACACCAGGGGACCTGCAAGTGCCCGCAGAAGGAGACGCCAGGAGGAAGCAAGCAGATCTGTGTCTGCAGAAACCCTACATGAATTAGCAACTGGAGATGCCCAGAGACATTGGCGCGGGCAAGAGGCGTGGGAGTGAAAACAAGAGAACTGGGTGAAAGTGTTTATGGAAGTAATTGGATCACCCTCCTCACTTCTTGCTGTCAGATGAACCCGTGCAGATGGCAGACTTACCCTGTTGAGAAATTAACCAGATCGTTTCCAAGCCCATGGGACATAGAGGTACAAGGTAAGGTGGCAATGTGGCCAGGAGCTAAAAGCAGTGGCTAAGCTTGAAACCAACAAGCTGAGCAGTAAGCTGCACGGTCTAGCATCTACCCCCAGGCAGGAGGCTGGAGGACAGTTCTCCGGTGGAGCTGAACAGCCCCCCATACAGTGGAGGAAGAGGGTATTCACGCTGACATCTGGGTATCACCCAGCGAAACAGCCAGGATCTTACATCACCCTACAGAGAAGCCCCATGAGCAGGCAGAACATCTATCACACTTCAACATGAATGGACAAAGACAGTAGGTATCTGGAAATACTAGGTACGAGCAAAGCCTCCATTATTTGAGAAAAGATCAAACCAAAATTAATGGAGCTCAGGGGAAAAAGTACAGTGAATGGCAGAAAGTGTTTTAAAAAGCTCTAATTCATAGATCTGAGATATAACATGAAAGAGCATAAAAGAACAAAAAAATCCTACTTAAAAATAATAATCAGAGTAAAAGAAAAAGCTTTTAGTGGACAGAATTCTAAGATGGTGCCCATGGTCCCTGCCTCATGGGATCCACCCCCTGAAAAATCCCTCCACCTTGAGTATGGGTGAGACTAAGGAATACAACGGGATTTCACTCCCCCAATTAGGTTTCTAATCGGTTGATGCTGACTTCATCAAAAGGGAGATTATACCGAGTGGGCCTGGCCTAATCAGGTGAGCCCTTTCCTAAAGGGACAGCATCAGAGACACAATCTCCTACTGGCCTTCAAGAAGAAAGCAAACGGCCATGTTGTGAAATGTCTCTGGAGAGGGGTGACCTCTGAAAGCTAAGGGCCAGAGCACTATGGGCGCAAGAAACTCAATCCTGCTGACAAACCTGAGTGAGCCTGGAACAGGAGCTGAGCTCCAGAGGAGAAGCCTGTCCAACTAATCCCTTGATTCGGGCCCGTGAGACCCTGTGCAGAGAACCCAGCTGCACCACGCCCAGAATTCTAGTCTATCTACAGAAAGCATAAGGCAAATGGTGTCATTTTAAGCTGCTAAGCCTATGGTGTTTTGTTACACAGCAGCAGAAAACTTACACAGGACAGAAAGGAATTAAAGAGGTAACCAAGATAAAATACAAAGGTAAGAAGATCTCTGAGAAAAACTAAAAGAACTGGAGCCTCAACGTTAAGAGGTCCTACCTCACTATGAACAAGCATTCCAGAACCAAAGAACAAAGACAACGGCCAGTAAAAACTGGAAAAGAAACACCAGACAGTATTTTCCAGGCTGAAAGAGTCCACGACCGTTCCTGGGAAGAGACCACTCCAAGCACATCATGGTAAAATTTCAGACCACCACAGACAGAGGGACAATTCTGGGTGAGACAAAAAGCAGATCACACGCAGAAGAATGGGAATCAAAATGGCATCAAACCTCTCGAAAGCAATCCTAAAAACTGAGTACCCTAGAGGCCTGCCTGCACAATTCCAAGGGAAATCGGTTTCAACCTGGAATTCTGTCAGCCAAATCAATCCCTTGGACCCCTTTCTTAGAAATCTGCCTGAAGAGGTTCTTCAACAACAGGAGGACAGATGCAGGATGCAGACAGGTGAAGGCATACCACAGGAGGGAGGTGACGGAAAGGCTTCGCAGGAAGACAGCAAAGGGCAGCAGAGACCAAGCTGCTCAGATCAGAGAATGAGGACGAGGACATTGGGAGGTACCAGTGCCTTTCCCCGGCAGGGTGGGGGCAGGGGAGGGGGAGGGAGAAAGCAGTTATCTTACACATTTTGGAAAAGCAAGTCAAGAGAACATGAAACAGTGTGGAAGTCTCCAGTGAGATACAAAAACTAAAAACAGCTAAATAAAAGTTAAGTCCGGAAACAGAAATGACACAGTGAGCAATATTTAGCCATAATACTTGTAAGCATTACAATGTTACTCTACAGAGTAACATACCAGAAACTCTAATAGGATAGGTGGCGGAGGACCAGAGGAGCAAAGGTTGGGAGCTGGCAGACCACAGTGCGGGCAGGGATAAGCTGAAACCTTCAGACAGGACACCAAAACATTTTGAAGTTATTGACCTGGGGACAGCTCTGTAGGCATCTTCCTTAGCAACACGAAGGCAAGAGGAAAGCGCTAACAGCCAGAAGGAGGGAGTGGGAGGGATGGAGTACAGTATGCATTTTGGGCTTTATACAATTTGGACTTCAGTACAATAGTAATTTTTTAACTATGTGTTTGTAGCGTTTTGATTAAAAAGTATATGAGAGAAGGGCGCCTGGGGGGCTCAGTCGTTAAGTTATGTTAAGTTATGCCTTTGGCTCAGGTCATGATCCCAGGGTCCTGGGTTCGAGCCCTGCATCGGGATCCCTGCTCAGCGGGAAGCCTGCTTCCCCCTCTTCCTTTCCCACTCCCCGTGCTTGTGCTCGCTCTCTCGCTATGTCTCTCTCTGTCAAATAAATAAGTAAAAATATTTTTTTTTAAAGAGTATGGGAGATATGAAATGAGAAAAGGTCAGTTCAAAGCACCAAGAACAGGCCTTTGCACGCCCATGGGCTGCCCGTAAGCAGCCGAGTAGAAGGTAGGTGTGTTATGACCACAGATTTCCGTGTAAACGATCTTACCTGTTGGTTCAGTTCAATGTTTGGTTGAGTAAACAGCACTTCCACTACGTCTGAAATTAAAGTGGAGAGGTATTTTTTAAGAATGAAAAGGAAAAGGCTGATAAGACTAGGCATAATAGTTTTAAAAGAGAGCATTCTTTAGAAGAATCTTCAAAAACATCTGTATAACAAAATTATTTAAATGTATGGGAGTACAGGACTTAGGAACCTAAAAAGTAGAATTATCTAGGGAAAAGTTGTTTTCAAATAATCTGGCTTCTGCATTTTGACACAGCAACCACTGTAGAAATATCTCTACACTTGCTGTGCTACTTTATGTTCATTTAACTAATCTGTGTTTACTAGCTAAAATAAGATTGGCTTCCTTTTGGGAAACAGCCAAAAACTTTTCCTTTGGCTCTGCTATTTAATCTGCTGGATGCTTTGTTTCTGGTTGTTGTGTTTGTTTTGTGTGTGTGTTGTAGGGAGAAGTAAATGGGTGTGGGTCAGGCTTAAACAGACACAGAAATTCCACTTGTCGTATTATTAATTGTAACTGAGAAGGTTACCAACTTGATCACTAACTTAAGCAAATGCTGTCCTTTCTCTACATCTAACAGCGTGCATTCAACTTAAAACATAAATCAAAAAAGCGCTATCTTGGGAAAAACTGAGCTGGAGGAGTCCCTGTTGCCCCTTTCTTCTCTAAGATCAGATCGTGGGGTTTGTTTTTACATGACTATTGTTTTCCTGTAACCTTTCCAAGCCCGGGAGAGGAAAGGAAGTTTCCAGGCTTTCAACTGAGGGAGGTCCATGCAGTGAGCATTCTACCTACTGCTTCCCAGACCTTCCAGGAATAAGGCTTTTGGCCAAAGTTCTAAAGGACTTGAGAAGAATCGCTTGTTTTTTCATTTCTGCAAATCCATCTCCTCTCTACGGTGCACGGTTTCAGTAGCGTGACGGTGAGGACAGCACACAGAAGCTAGTACCTTTATGCCCCCCGTGGCAGGCCCAGTAGAGGGCGGTGCTTCCAGCCTTGTCTAAGCCATTGACGCCCACTCTGTTGTCCAAACACTCTCTCAACCAGCTCAAGTTGCCTGAAAAAATTTCACATTGATAAAAACACGAGAGAAAGGGTTTTTTTGTTTTGTTTTGTTCTGCTTTGCTTCAAAATCAATTTCATCCTCCACAAATTCCCATCTACAATGGATTCGTCAGCAAGTCTGAAATTAAGACCCAGCCCACAGTACATTCATTATGGTACATGTTCGCTTCCAGTTTATTAATGAAAAGCATTGGCAGTGACTTGGGGGTGGGGTAGGGGGAGGGTAGGAAGGGCTTAAACAGCACAAATTATTTGTCATTGTTCTGAGATGCCTGGAGTCAAGGTGCCAGCAGATTCAGTGTCGGTAAGAGCCTGCTTCCTGGTTCATGGAGACTGTCTTTCTACCCCTTGGACAGAAAAGGCAGGGGAGCTCCCCGGGGCCTCTACAGGCTTATTTAAATTCCAGTTATTTAACATATAGTGTAATATTTGTTTCAGGTACTAATGATTTTTTAAATGTCAGCTTAGCAGTTCTATAACTTATACACCATTCTAAACCAATAATTTCCTTTTGTACCTTCACATTTCAAAAAGATCTGAGGTGCCTGGTGGCTCAGTTGGTAAAGCCACTGCCTTCGGCTCAGGTCATGATCCCAAAGTCCTGGGATCGAGCCCCACATCTGACTCCCAGCTCCACAGGGAATCTGCTTCTCCCTCCAACCTTCTCCCCTCTAATGCTCTCTCTCTCTCTCTTTCTCTCTCTCAAATAAATAAATAAAATCATTTAAAAAAATCAGAAAGATCTGGAATAGAATGAAAGAGAGCTCCCTGAGGACTTATTAACAACTCCCCTTGTCTATGGCAGGGTTTGGCATCAGCAGCCCTATCGATGGCGGGGCTATAGAATTCCTTGCTGTGAGGCTGACCGGTGCCCCATAGCAAGTTTGGCAATGTCCCCAGCATCTACTACCAAAAGGTGCCAGGAGCATTCCCAAGTCTACGGTCAAAATGTCTCCAGGCATTGCCGAATATCTCAGGGTTTGGAGGAGGAAACCATGGATGTATGGGACCAAGGCCCATCCCTGGTGCTCCCTCCCTCTGGAACCTCAGCCTCATCCCACACACCCAGCACTACAACAACACTCTCCTAAATGCTAACGCCCACAAGAAGTCTCCACCCTCCGCCCTCTGGTTACTCACTGCGGCCTCTATAACCTGCTTAACTTAAACATACTTCAAGTGCTTTTCTTCTGACATCATCTTGTAATGATCTGTTACACACATGGCATCCCGGCCAGACTCTGAGCTCCAGGAGTCACAGGCAATGCCTTTCCATGTGCCACTGAACACAGACTAAATAAAGGACTCAAAAGTGTTTGGAGGCTGACATTTTAAAAGTTAAAATCACAAGGGCACCCGGCCAGCTCAGTTGGTAGAGAATGTGATGCTTGATCTCAGGGTTGTGAGTTCGAGCCCCACATGGGGGTGTAGGGCTTACTTAAGGAAATTAAAAAAATAATTAATCACATTTTCTCTCTCGAAGGTGACAGAAGGCAGAACAGAGATCACCTCTGGAGGACACGGGGGTTTAACTGGAATGGGAACATTTCAGCATGACACAAGTGTTCTAGATCTTGCTCTGGGTGTTGGCGACATGGGTGTATAGACCAGTCAAAAGTCATCAAACGATATAATTAAAATCTGTGTGTTTTGCTCTACTGTGTATCTCAATCAAAAACAATCACACCTACCTCTTTTTGCAGCTTCATGCAATGGATTGTCAATGGATTCTGCCTGCTCAGCCACTAGATTGAAAATAGAAAGAGCAAAGCCAACACTTAGAGTGCCACCCCAATGACTCCTGACTCACTGAAGCCACTTCTCGCAGTGCCCCCGGCTTCCTGAATGCCAGGGCCTTCCACCACATGGCAGCCCTTTGGGTGCGGATTAAAAAAAAAAAAAAAATAGCAGAAAATCAAACGGATGCTTCCTGCTTTAAAAGAAGCTGAATTATTTGCAAATGAAACCCAGCTGAGCAGTAAGGCGACACCATGGCAAGGAGCTGGTGTATAAACAAAGCCACACGCGGTAATGAAGCAAAAACAAACAGATCCACGGCCTGCATACCAGCACACCCAAGTATGTCCTAAACTCAGTCACAGAAATGCAAAGGAAACCATTCGAAGTTCATTTGTACATTCTGTAAAAACACCCGACTTCGAAGACAGCCGAAAATAATTCTGTTCCCCTTGTGTGTGTGCATGTGGGGGGCACGCATGAGGGGGAAAGAGTTCACTTCCCATATTTACAGAGGGCGAGCAGCATCCCTACCTGCCTCTGAGGAAGATGTGTTCTCTGCTGTCCCACGATCAGCAGGAGTGACCACATGCAGACTGCGGTTCAAAACAGATGTCAGACCCGCACCCTCCCACCATGAAGAGCTAAAATGGGACACGCCCTTGGCTACTGCAGGTGCAAAGCAACAGGTGGGGGGGGGGGCATTTTACATGCTCACTGTCTGTGACTCACTGGGAATGGAGTGCAAAGGTTGGAGGAAAGTAGAAATGTTTCAAGTCTTTTTTTAACCCAGAATGGTATCACCTTTAGACCAGGGCAAGCGGGGCCCCTGCGTGGGGCCCCAGACCTCAGCTCTCCCTTCCCTTCCCTTCCCCTCGCGCTCTTTGCTCCCCACGAACTTTGCAACAGTCTCTTCCTTGAAATTTTCTAAGTCCTGTGCCAGTGCTTGGAACTGGTGCCTCACGCCAGCCCCACTGGTCTCGAGACTCATCCAGTGCTGAAGTCACAAGGAATCTTGGAAGTGACTGAAATCAAACCTCTCATTACACACACGATGGGGAAACAGTCCCAGGGACAGCGGAGAAGGGCCTTCGCTGAAGCCCCTTGTTATTAAGAAGTGGAAGAAAAGGGATTAAAACCCTGTTTACCCATCCCATGCTCTTTTTACTCTACTTTGCTATTTTCTACAGAAGTACTTTGTTTGCCCCTCTTCCCAATGATGGCGGCTTCAAGGCAGAGGCCGCCTCTCACTCCCCAAGCTCCTCACACTGCCTGGACTCCCACCTAGTGAACGCAACTGCCTCAGACATGAATGAACAAGGCAAGGTCACTCCGTCACCAGAGAAAGGGCTAGGCTAAGAAACCACCTGAGATTTGGTTTAACAGCAAAGGAAAAGTGGGAGGAAAACCTAACAACATCCTAAGAGCTAGATAAAGGAAAGCCATAAGCATTTCCTTGGAAACCGGGTGTTCTACCAAGAGTGCAACAATGCATTTTCTTAAGCCAAAGAGTCAAGTTCAAGTGCATCCAGTGCCCATCCCCCTTTTATTAAGGAGAGCTTCATGGAGTACAAAATGTCCTATACTGGCAATGACTCCATTGATTTCTCAGCTAGGGCAGCAAGCAGAGAGGCTTCAGGAACTGCAACATCGAAAGTCCACAGAGTAGAAACAAAGTAATAACCACTCCAGCCAAGCTTACCGTAGTTGCTTGGGATGAGTCCAGTCCTGCCTTTGGACGTGCCTTTCCACCAATTGGTATCACTCTAGTAAAAGAAGAATTAGATTAAGTGGCACCAAATCTAGTTTATATTCGATTACTTTTAAAACCATCTGGCTCAGGGTGTCTGAATGGCTCAGTCGGTTAAGTGTCTGCCTTATGCTCAGGTCATGATCCTGGGGTCCTGCGATCGAGCCCCGTATCAGGCTCCTTGTTCAGCAGGAAGTCTGCTTTTCCCTCTCCCCTTCCGCCACCCACCTACCACTCATTCTCTCTTTCAAATAAATAAATAAAATCTTTAAAACAAACAAAAACAAAAAACCCATCTGGCTCATGGTCTGTCTGCCCTGCCCTACAGAATGTCCATCAGCTCCCGTCACAACATCAAGTTTCCTCACTGCCTAGTTACAGATACCCATTCCCATTCTCATTAAAGTACAAATATACCCCCATCGACCTGTGAACCACACAATACACTTCATTACAGACCCTCAACAACCACACACATCAGAGATCACTGGAAAGGGAAGAAAACAATTACAGCTAAACTATCCATAGAATTCTCTGTCCAGAGTCTAATTTCTCGTAGCTGGAAGATTTTTTTTTTTCTAAAGATCTCTTTATTTTAGATTCATTTGGAGGGAAACTTTATTTTAGAAAAATTCAAACCTATAAAAGGTAGAAAGAACAGGATAATGGACCACATAAACTCAGCTCCCACCTGCATAAATTATTCACTCATGGGCCAACTGTTTCCTATATCTAACCCACAACTTCCCTCCCCTTCAGATTATTTTTAAATAAACGGCAGACATTGTATTAGCTCACCTGTACATATTTCAGTATGTATTTCTGAAAGATGAAGATTTTTTTCCAAATACATAAAACCATTATCATAGCTTAAAATTTATTTCAATAATTCCTTAATATCATCAAATATCAAGGTCAATATTCAAATTTTCCAGCTGTCCCACAATTTAGAATCCAAGTAAGGGCCATACAACATGATGGGTTGATTTGCCTCTTTGGTCTCTTTTAGTATATAGGTTTCTTCCATTTTTTTTTTCATTCCTTCATTATACACTTGTTGAAGGAACCAGTTTATTTGGTCCGCTGAATTTCAAACAGTCTGGATTTTGCCTGTTCCCTCTCTGTGTTACCAAAAATATGTTCCTTTTGTTCCCCCTATTGCCTATAAATTGGTTGTTAGTTCTAGATGCTTAATTAGATTCAGATTCAGTTTTCTGGGCAAGGCTATTTTATAGGTAGTATCGATTTCTTCCATCAGGAGACACATAAATGTCTTGTGGTCTCTCTTTTTGTAAGGTTAGTTAGCCACTGAAGAGCACCAGCTGGGTCCATAATTTCCTGGGAGCTGCAAAATGGTAACATTCTATCATTCCTTTCTCACTTAAACAATCAGAGTATCTCTTTAAAGAACAATTTTCCCTCATCAACTCTCAGGTTACCCAGAGATGAAGTTCATAGAGAAAAGGCAGAATCAATGCTCATTATTTTCCCTAACTGAAGCTGTCAGAATAAAACGTTGGTTCCCTAGCATCCGCTCAGGGTGAAGAAGGATGCATGAGTTTTTGGAAGTATATTGACAGCTCATGGATTTAAACACAGTAAATGTGCTTCAATCGTAGGGGACTGTTGCCCTATTTAACTGCTCGAATTGTCCTATCTTTGACTAGCAGCAGCCTCTTTGACTTCGTTCCTGTCTTTCTACTGTGACCCTTGTTGTCTTTGGAGGCTTTCCTGCCTTCTTTTTTTAATTTAATTTTGTTTTATTTTTTTAAGCTTTTATTTATTTGACAGAGAGAGAGAGAGCGCGCGCACACAAGTAGGCAGGGTGGCAAGCAGAGAGGGAGAGGGAGAAGAATCCCACTAAGCAGCGAGCCCAATGTGGGGCTCCATCCCAGGACCCTGTGATCGTGACCTGAGCTGATCCTAACCGAATGAGCCACCCAGGCGCCCCAGCTTCTCTGCATTCTAGTAACAGTGTTTTCAGATTATCTTGTACCTCTGCTGCCCCCAAACTGGTCACAGGTATTTCTCAACAGAGCCCTGTTCCTTTGAATGCAAAATAACATAATATTATTAGGTTGATCATTTTTTTCCTAGGTCTTTACAAAGGACAGAGCAGGACCTATTTTTATTTTATTGTAGATGAAGTACAACGTACTTGCCATACAGATGCAGAGCTACAGGGTTTTCATTTAACCTCCTTGATTTTTCATCTGTGTATCTTTTCCTGCCGGCTGGAAATCCCCACGTCAGTATCACTGACCTAATGACTCATTTGCTCTCAACCACAATACAGTGCAGCAATCTCAGCACAGAAATGCCAATGCTTCTGCTACAGGACCATGACTGAAACCAGGGTATAGTGATTCTTCCTGCCAGTCCTTTTTGTCCTTCATGTTCATTCTACTGGAGATGTTCTGTCGAACTGCTGAGTTTTAAGGTCACTAGGAACAGTTCCTTTCTGTGTGGTTATACCAGTTCCCTGGGATACAATTAACTTCATTTGATTCATTCTGCTTTTAAATTTCCTCCTTTGACCTTTTGTTTTAAACTGAAGAAAACAGTTATACATATCACCTCTCTTAGGTAAATAAGGCATACTGTTCACATTTTTTTTACCTTGAGTTTTTTCACTTAAATTGCTCCATAACAGCATTTAGAGATATTGCTCATTCTTTTTTATAAATGCATAAAACTCTGTTTGTGGATATACCAAGGCTTATTCAACTATCTTCCTACAGGTGGACATAAGGGCTACCTCTAATTTTATGCTATTATTACAAATTGTGCTAAAATGAACAAACCCGGGCATACGTATTTCTATACAAATAAACATTTAAATACTGTACAATATTACAGTTACACAAAATAGTCTTATGTATCTTCAGTTCATATGTAGTATTACAAAATACTAGCTGGGCTTACCATGTCAGTAATGTAGATAATATCACCTTCCTCAAAGTACAATTCATCTGGCTGGAAGAAAAAAATATACACAGTTTGACTTGATGTGATCTTTCACGAATTAGAATATAAATGCTAACGTACCTTACAATGTGGATTTTAAATACTTAAATCTGCACACAGACCACGTAACAAAACATTACTGACAAACTAACATATGTATAGAAAGCTGAATTTTTCCCGTGATGAACTTCAAAGAATTGCGTCCGTGACATATAAGATTTCCCCCCTACGCACACACCTTATATTCTTTCACAATGAAAGCAAGGCATTTTCTATCAAAATAAAATATTAATAAAACTTTTCTCATAAAAAGTCTAAAAGGTGATACACATTTTTTCATAAGAGGATAAATGTCTAGAATTTAAAACCACGCAAAATAGCCAGGAGCATGGCTCTTGTCTAAAGGATTGGGTTCAATCCTTAAATACACTTTCAGATCAACATCTGCTACCTGCTTATTTTGAGAAAACGACTATCCTATCTTTTCATGCTCAGAGAGAATTAACATTTCCTATATAAGAATAGTTAATATGTAATTCAACCATTAATAAGGCTAAAGAGTGGGGAAAACAGGAAGCAGTAACTCAGTCCAGACCATAAGCTGCTCTCAGGGCTTAGCTGACCACACAGACGACATGCACGCGGCTTGTCCTGCAAACGCTCTGAATACAGCCATGTGCTTTAATAAGCATCTTTTTTCTATCACGACATTAACACTTACCAGCACAACTCTATAAGTATATAGGACCTCGCCTATTAGGATCAAGTTTCAGATACTGGGAAATATTCATGTTGTCATGTTGAATGAAGAATGTGGAGCACAGAATTTGATGTAGGATAAGATCACTATTATGTATGAAATATGAAATACCCAGAAAAATTTTTCCAAATTTTCTATCATGAGCATGTGTTACTTTCATAATTTGGGTTGGAAAAATGTTTTTTAAATAGGCTTTGACAGTTCTGATTATAGTTACTGTTCCATACAAATAAAACTCAAGTTAGGGAAACAAATAATTTCATCGATTTATTTTTCCACTTGTTTATTTCCTCTCTCACTTATAGACCACAGTGACAAATGTGACTCTGAGCTAGTAATTTATTTATTTTCTAAGCTGATCTGCATTATTGTAACTATCTCCTCCTGAAAATAAATGAAGACTATATCAGCTACATCATGCTTTAAGCAACCACACACATAAATACTTAGGCACATTATGCATTCAAATATAAAAATTACCAAATGGTAATTAATGATAGTAAAAAATTGCTGAGTTTCTTTTTTTAAAGATTTTATTTATTTGAGAGAAAGAACAGAGACGGGGGAAAAGAAGAAGAACAGGGAGAAGAACAGAGACGGGGGAAAAGAAGACTCCTCACTGAGCAAGGAGCCTGATGTGTGACTCGATCCCATGACCCTGAGATCGTGACCTGGGCCGAAGGCAGATGCTTAACCAACTGAGCCACCCAGGCGCCCTGCTTAGTTCCTTTAAAAGGTACCTCCTGAAGCATTTGTTGCATTTACTGAATCTAGATTTAACACACAGCACAAGCTATGCAAAATTAGTTGAGCCTACGTAGACTGGATGACATAGATTTTTAAGATTATTAGAAACAGGCATTTAGGGCAAAAAAAGTAAAGCCCTCTAATCCTTTTCTATCATGTTCTGATGATCTATGATCAACAGACTACCAACATATGATAAACATAGAAAGTGATTAGGGAAACAAACTACTTTTTTTAGTGTTTCCCTGCTGCAAAGTGGATCACTCCCAGTGAGGCCAGAAAGGGTTCGCACTGCCCACCCAGCACCACAGCTGGACCCAGCGGCCATCCCTGTCATAGGAGGGTCCACCTTCGATGGCAATTGACTGTGTCTCCTTGAGATGACAATAAGGGTTAGGAGGAAAGAATGAGTAGAATGTAAAGAAGTAAGGAAAACAGAATACATGTGCAAGCTTGGCGTTTTTCTGGAGGGACTCTGAGTTTCCTGCAGTTTCGAAAGAGTACAACGTCTTGAAGAGATCTTTCTGGTCTTAGAGTCATCCAAAGCACATCTTACCCCATCCCTCTCCAAGACCTAACCTTGCCACTTACTAGCAAGGAGCTTTCATGGAAGTTAAAGATCTACTTATGGTGTTGGCCTCCTTTTAAAACCACAAGTCAAGTTTGCCTAAATTTCAACACGTAGTAAGTTCATTCACCCTTGAACCTTGAACCAAAAAGGTGTGTTTTGAAAAGGAACTGAAAACAGGTTCAAAAAAGCACACACAAACAAAAATCCCTGTGATGAGTCCTTCTCATTAAAACAAAACAAAACAAAAAAACCCCAGAACAATGGACCGTAAGTGCTTAATGGGTATAGGGTTTTCTTTTAGGAGGATGAAAATGTTTTGGAACTGGATAGAGGTGGGGGTTGTACAACTCTGTAAATTTACTAAATGATACTGAACTGTTCCCTTCAAAATGGTGAATTTTATGTTATGTGAAGTTTTACCTCAATTTTTCAAATGGCAATAAAAAAATAAAATAAACTTAGAGGCAATAAAAAACCCAGAACAGTTACAATTCTTATTGTCTTTTAAGTAATTCTCGTCCTTTGCAGTTTGGTAAAATGCATCATTTGGAAAATGTCACTCGGCACCGTCATTTCGATACTTCTCAGTGCTGCTTTGGTTTTTAAAATAATGGCTATTGTTCAACACTGGTGCCTGCCACAAGCCACCTATTAGGTGAGACTATTTTTTCAGCTGAGGGGAGGACAACGGCTGTCGATTTCACTTGGGGGAAAAAAAGGTCTCACTATTTTTCAACCCTAAAGAAAGGAGAGTGGACAGTTTATTTTCTTTTTAATCAATAGCTCCCAGACAGACAGTGCTACTGCCCATAAAATAGCTTCTTCCAAGGGGCAGTTTTTCCTAACCTAGCCACCAAATTCTTCACACTGTTACTAGCTGTATAGACAATAAGGTCATTTTCATGATTTTAGAACTTAAATAGATTTTACCTACTTTCCATTAAGAAACCACTTGTAGGGCACTTAATGTAAATGATTTGATGAGGGTCTACTTTTAAATTCCTGGCATCATATTCATGGAGCAGAAATGGAAAACAGTGACACAATCAAGCAAGCACTTTATTTGTAGATTGTTCTTTGGTTTTCAACCACATTCCTCTTTTCCCCTCTCCTTAAAGAACCACAAGGTATCATAACAAGCAAATTGTTGGCCACTGGAATGTTAGAGTGATGAGTACAAACTTGATAATATATATTCTCATTCCTGTTTCATATATTCTTGGTAACATGTAATTCCCAAGGCATTCATTTTGTTGGTTTATTAAAATATATATTTTATAAGTATATATATATATATTTTTTTTATGAAAAATTTTAGAGACTATAACATCCTTATGAAACTTTTCAGATGTGTCAACCTGGAACCCCAAGAACTGATAAAAATATTTTTACAAATCAAATTTTCTGTGGATATTCTTATTTGCCAGTTTATTGGACTACAAAGTGCCAGGCACTAGCCTGGACACGTACAAATATTAACACACTTAATCCTCACCAGCAACCCCATGAGGTGGCTGTTACTCTTATCATCACCCTGTAGATGAGAAGCTTGTCCAAGGCCACAGAGCAGATATATGGTAGACACTAGACTTGAACCACGACAGTTAGAGTCTGGAATCTTCACCAGCACCCATGCTTTCTTTCTTACAGAAGGGTCATGAATAGCCATTACTGGTCATCACGGTATCATGACCAGGTTAAAAGGTGGTGGCCATGGAAAGCATCTGTGGTTTGCCACTACTCCCATTCCTATGTGATGCAGTACAACAGAACCAACAGCAACTCCTTACACTGCAAAGCATGCTTAACCTCATTTAATCCTCATGACAACCCATTAATTAGGGCAGGGCTGAAACACAGGTATCGTCCTCATTTCATAACCAGGCTCAGAGGGGTACCGAAGAACTTGCCACAAACCACACAGGGAGTGAGTGGCAGGGCTGGGCTTCTGCTTCAGCTTTTGGAGTCCCATTCTAGGGTTCCTGCCTTTCTGCAGAGTGGGATAAACCTAGTGAAGCCCAGAAAATGTGACACAACAGAGCGGGGTCCTGCTGCTTTCCCTTCAGAACTCAATATACCACCAACACACAGAAAATGCTGTTCCCTCTCTCCCGATGCATCTTGACACTGGTCTATCCAGTCCAGCCAGATCTCTGTATGAGACTTTATTGGACTGGGGGTTGAGCAAGAATTAAGAACCAAGGGGCACCTGGGTGGCTCAGTGGGTTAAGCCTCTGCCTTCGGCTCAGGTCATGATCTCAGGGTTCTGGGATTGAGTCCCGCATGGGGCTCTCTGCTTGGCAGGGAGCCTGCTTCCTTCTCTCTCTCTCTCTCTGCCTGCCTCTCTGCCTACTTGTGATCTCTCTCTCTGTCAAATAAATAAATAAAATCTTAAAAAAAAAAAAAAAAGAATTAAGAACCAAACGTGTATGGGTGGTGCCAGGACTCCCCTGCCTTCAAGCAAGACTGAAAAGAAACGGGTTGGCAGGAAGAACCAGAAGTGACAAACTGCCCAGCGTTTTTGCTGTCCCGTGGATCGCCGCGACTGAAGCTGGCATTACTGGCCCTATCCCCTGAGGAGAGAAGAGCAGCTAAAAGCTGGACCCAGGCCTTCCTGGTGTGCCGCACTTGTCAGCAAGTGTTCCACAGAAGCCAGCTCAGCCCTTGCATCTTGCCTGGTCCCAGTGAGGAGGCCAGGTCCGCATCCATTCTGCCAGGGGTGGCTACTGGGGGAGATGGGAGAGAGAGACAAACTGAGCTTCCCGCATCATCCAACAGAACTCCTTATTCAGAAAAAGAATGTAAAACTAAACTAGCACTGGGATGACATTCAAAACACCGAGTAACTGGTCTAGCACAGGCACTTAAGCAGCAAGGAAGGCCGGGAACTAGAGGCTACTTGCCCAGACTCCCCTTTAACATCTGCATGGAGGGGAGGTGGTAAGGACAGACTGTAGGGGCAGCAGGCGAGGGATACTCATTACTGAGCACATAGTACATCCTGGATGGATTAGCAGCCTGCGCCACAGCTCAGGATCCCTGGGACCAGGGATATTAAAAAAAAAAAAACACAACATTTTAAATATTGCTTAAATATACATTTAATATTGTTTAAATAAACATATTAAATTAAATTTAATATTGTTTAAATAAACAATATTAAATTAAATTTAATATTGTTTAAATAAACATATTAAATTAAATTTAATATTGTTTAAATAAACAATATTAAATATTTATTTAAATTTTTAAATTAAAAAACCCTAGTGAATTAAATACCTTTTTCCTTCTGCACATTCAATAATAACAAAGATACTTTTTAAAAGATTTTATTTATTTATTTGAGAGACAGAAACAGAGAATGCAAAAGAGCAGGAGGGAAAGGCAGAGGGAGAGAGAGAAAAGCAGACTCCCCCACTGTGCAGGGAGCCAGTCGTAGGGCTCAATCCCAAGACCCTGGGATCATGACCTGAGCTGAAAGCAGATGCTTAACCGACTGAGCCACCCAGGCAGCCCAATAACAAAGATTAAAAAAAAAAAAAAGTAGAGAATTCCATCCTGCGGCAGAACTGGAGGTGAATTAAAATAATCAATATGTCAACCCACCAAAACGATTAGCTAAATGTCTATAAATATAGCAACCACTACCCCTCCTAACAGTAACAGCAGCCTCACACATTAATCTCACCTAATTTGCATGAAAACCAGTGAGATTATTATTATTCTCACTTGACAGAGGAGCACACCGGGGTGCAAAGGTTAGGGAATTCCCAAATTTCCCAGGTCATACAGATGCTGAAGAGGCAGAATGGGTCCTAAAACTTATGGCCAGCTCTGAACAGCCCTGTGATGTGCCCCTGACCCAGACACCTGTTATGGGGAGCTGGACAAAAATGCCAAGTGTAAAAGGCAGCCCACTCTTGGCTGGGTTACTCAGAGAGTCTTTATGGAAAAGGAAGTATGTTATTAGAGCATAGAGAGGGGCAATACTATGAGTCTAGAAAGGGTTCAGAGATGGGTTCTGCTGTGCATCAAATCCAGACTGGAATGGTCTAAGAAGGGAAAGGAGCAGAGGACTGCGGGGCTGGAAACAGGCTGGAGTCTAGGGGACTCTATCCTAAGTCAAACAAAGAGGTGAAGCAGATAATGGGAGCAAAGCTACAGTTTAGGAAAATCAATCAGGAAGAAGAATGCAGATGGAACAGAGAAGCTGGAGTCCCTGGGCCAGAAGCAAGAAAAAGCACAAGAGAACCAAAGGAGGAGGTCAGCAAGAAAGGACAAAGGTGACGACCAACAGGATATTGGGGGGAGAGTCAGGACCCATGTCTGGTCTCAAACTGAGCACATGCAGGTCCCTTCCTAGAGTGAGGGAGGCTTTAGAGAATGATCTATTATTTATTCACTGACCAGCCCAGGAGGGCAGCTGATGCGCATGCCCCAGCCCCCACTTCGCCAGCCTCAGGCGGTGTGCAACCTAAGAAACCATCGATCAGGACAACCAGATGCCTTCCTGTGAGCAAGGGACAAACACAAAGACAACAACTTCTGGGGCTCATACTTCCTTACCTTTTTGTGCCCCACCCCACGCCCAATTCATACGGTGAAGTCCTAACCCTTAGTACCTCAGGATGTTGAGAGTATTTGGAGACTGACTCTTTAAAGAGGTAATTAAATTAATACTGGGTCATTCAAGTGAACCCTAACCCATATAGGACTTGTGCCCTTTTAAGAAGAGCAGACTGGGAAACTGACAAGCACAGAGGAAAAACGACCCACTTGGGGACACCAGGAGAACACAAGCCACAGAGAGAGGCTCTGGAAGAAACCAACCCTGTCCACACCTCCATGTGACTCTTTGCTTCCAAAGCTCTAAGAAAAAATTTTGTCGGTTAAGCTACAGAGTCTGCAGGACTTTGTTCTGTAGCTGGAGCAAGCTGACATGTGGCCCGTTCATTATCGCCTCCTCTGACACAGGCCAGTAAGAATAAAAACCTGAGATCTACCTCTACCCACCCCACCCCTTTCTTGGTCCAGGAACACTCGGTTTGTTAAGTCTTGGGAGGATTCATCGGAGCGTGAGCATATCCCATATTAGCATACTCCCTGCTTCAAATTTTGATCTCGTTCCCCGCCCACAGCCAAATTCTGCAGCATGGCTGATGAGGACACAGATGGCCACAGAGATCTGGAATTTGAGGGCCGGCCGCCTCCTGATGGCAGTGAGCCAACGCTTGGCACCATCTGGTTCTGTGTTACCTTCTGAGATGCTCGGCTCTGGGGAGATCAGGGTCCAGCGCAAACCCCGCTGGCTTTGTGTAAGCCAGCGGCAAGCTAGCTGCCCCCAGCACGGAGGCTCCCATCTCTAGTGAGTAAGACAGAGAAGTAGAGAGGGCGGGTTTCCTTGCTCAGTCTCTCTCCTCTGCCTCCTAACTGTCTGGACATTCTGCTCCCACTCTCACTCTGCTGGATGGTTTCCCATACCTCAAGAGAGTGGCTCTTCTAAAACTTGTCTAATCAACCCTGGACTCAAAACCATCCATCCTCCCCAACGAAGTCCCTATGTGATCAGCCCTCCCTCTCCTCCCAGGCTCTCTGAACCCATCTCCTACTTCCCTCTCCTTTATGCGCAACTTTTTAAGCTGCTATCCTCCCTGTTGTTTCTAGAACCCACCAAAGATGCTCCTTGCTGTTCCCATGGCTCTCTCACTTCCCTCAGGTCTCCACTTGAACGTCAACTTTATAAAGCTCATCCCCAAACACTCTGCTGAAAAGAACCCTTTTTTCCACGAACCTTTTGGCCCGGTACCCTCTGTATTTTTCTTCGTCGCACTGATCAGGCCTAGACAGCCATGTTCATTTGTCTGCTTACTGTCTGTCTCCCCCCATTGCGAGGGGAGCTTCATGGGGCCACCCTTTCTGTTGATGTGGCACTGTCCCCAAGGCCTGGGTCAGGGTCTGGCACATAGTAAGTGCTTACTAAACCAAGGATGGATGGGTGGGTAGAAGGATGAACACCAGAAAGAGCAAAAACAGAAAAAATTATTCTAGATAGTTGGTTAAAGGTGCCATTATGAGGTGGGCTGAGGTAGAGGGTCAACAGGAAGAAGAGGAAGGTCAGCGTTGAGATTCATGGGAAGGATGACTAAGCAAGGTCATGTGCTTTACATGTGGGTCACTTGATGATTTTTAAAGTGGATGAAGTCACCCTAGGGGAAAAGGCAAAATAGGATGGACTATATGACCTCAGGGTGGGGAACACTTTCAGGTCAACCCAAGGGACTTAGCTCTCACACCTCTGGACCGCACGGGAAGTGACTGACCATCCATTCCTGTGAATCATTTATGGCTATCAGAGAAAAGACAGGCCATTTAGGCCAGAGGAAGTATCTAAATGAAATCACCTTAAGTTTTTATGCCAATTTTGAGGTTAAACATTGAATACTTACAGTTCTGGGTTCAAACGTATAAAGAGCTCTGAACACTTTAACTTGCCCTAAAAGAGAGGAATAAACAACACATGATCAATTCTTTCATTTTAAATTTACTCTAAATAATGTTATCCATCATAGTCTTCAGAATTCCCTAATTAAAAGCCCATGTGAGAAATTTATTTTGGAATTAAGTGCCTTTTCTGCATAGAGGATATTTTGTAAATATGTACTAAAGGCAGGCATGAATCAACATACATCTCTGGGGATGAATTTGTTTCCCCTTCTCAAACAGGAGCTACAAAATTATTTGGATTTCGCTTCTGTCCTATACAGAGCCCTTCCAACCCTAAGATCTAAGTATAAAAATAGAAAGGTTAAGTGTTTAACATAAAGAGGTATTTAATTTGACAGTCAACAGTCAATTTAAACTGACAATCATCAGTTAAGGATTTAACATCCTTAAACTGATGATTTAGAATTTTATATTTTTCTTTTTTTTTAAAGATTTTTATTTATTTATTTGACAGAGATCACAAGGAGGCAGAGAGGCAGGCAGAGAGAGAGGGGGAGGCAGGCTCCCTGCTGAGCAGAGAGCCCGATGTGGGGCTCGATCCCAGGACCCTGAGATCATGACCTGAGCCGAAGGCAGAGGCTTAACCCACTGAGCCACCCAGGCGCCCCAGAATTTTATATTTTTCAAAAGAAAATACCACGGAGAAACATAGTATCTGTTGGAGAAATATGTGATTCCATGAAGTCCCAAAACAGAGTGCAGTAATTCAGCAAAGAGGTGGTCATGAAAGCTGTCCTCCATTCTCACGAACAAGCCCTCTTATTATATGCCCCTTTCTTGCATTTCCATAACACCTTGTATTAGAATAAATGCTTTGCTAGCCTGTCTATTTGAGAGCAGGAACCCTGACCTGTTCAATTTCCTGGCATCCGCTAGCATACAGAACTTCATAAATGCTTACTAAATGAATATGTAAGTAAAAGAACAAATTCAAAGTGTAGGAAAATGCCTACATATAGGAAAAAAAAAAGGGGGGCGCCTGTGGGGCTCAGTCCTTAAGTGTCTGCCTTCAACTCAGGTCTTGATCCCAATGTCCTGGGATCGAGCCCCATATCGGGCTCCCTGCTGGGTGGGAAGCCTGCCACTCCCCCTGCTTGTGTTCCCTCTCTCTCTGTCTCTATGGCAAATAAATAAATAAAATCTTTAGAACAACATAAAAGAATACATATGTAACTATTGGGAGTGAACACTCAAAACCTCTCGCTGGTAGAAAGTTAAGCATGATGTGGACAGGTATTTATGTTTTGTGAGTGAGACATCCACGTTGCAAGCACAGCGCCTGGCACGTAGGAGGCACTCAAGAATCATTTGTTGAATGGATGAATAAAGGAATGGAAACACGTACTTGAAAAAAAAAATCTGAAAACCAGCAGTTTAGAACAGCACTGTGCAATATAACTTCACCCCACGCTGGGCAAGTTCTTCCTTGGTGCTAGCTAGCCACGTACAGCTACCGGGCACTTGAAATGTGCAAGCCCGACTGCGAACATTATTTGACTTTAATTAAGTTAAATTGACACACATGGCTGGTGGCTACATATGGAACCAAGTATGTTTAGAATATTAGAAAACGGGAAATGACCATAAGGTCCACTGAGCGGGATTATGCAAATCAACTCTGACTCATCCTAAGAATGCCGCAGACAGATTCACAGACCCTGATGTAGAGAAGACCCTGCAAGGTATTCAGTGAAAAAAAGCAGCTTACAGAACAGTATGCCAAGGACCATTCCATTCCTGTTGACAATATACACGCACATATACCCCTCGAGGAACAGCACTGACTATGGGGAACCTCTACCTTCTACTTTACAAATCTTGTTTATATTCATTACGTTCAGCACGTATTACTTTTATCATCAATAAAAACAGATACTTTCATGGCAGGCAGTGGGGTGTAGGGGATGTGGGGTTGGCAATCATTTCTTCCTCCTAAATGCCCTATACAGTCAATCCCCTGCTCAGATCCCTTGTGACTTACTTAGCATGTTTGCAAAAAAACATGATTTTGGCGATCTGAGTTCTAGTGCCACTCCTTCCCTGCTCTTCTAGGAGGAAGGTTAATAGGCAGAAGCAAATGTGAAGCCTCTTTTCTTCTGGAGTATGTTTTTTACACACACCACAGCCCTGAGAAAGGAAACACCAAAAGGAAGGAAGAGCTGCCGGGAGAGATAGCTGCTGACCTGACTGTCTCTCCGAGAGGGGAGATTAGTTATCTGGATTACTTCAAACTTTCCAAAGAGAAGTTACACAAGGAAGCAGATCCTGGTGACCAAAATCAATAATGACAGAACTTTCTTGTTGCTTTGAGGGAATGGCAGCAATGAGATGGGCTATGTATGGCTAATTGTGGAAACCAGATCCAAGAGGAACTTAATGAACTTAGATAAAATTCAATACAAGTTAAAGAACATGAAAAAACATGGGCGCCTGGGTGGCTCAGTGGGTTAAAGCCGCTGCCTTCAGCTTGGGTCATGATCCCAGGGTTCTGGGATCGAGCCCCACATCTGGCTCTCTGCTTGGTGGGGAGCCTGCTTCCTCCTCTCTCTCTGCCTGCCTCTCTGCCTACTTGTGATCTCTATCTGTCAAATAAATAAATAAAATCTTTAAAAAAAAAAACAACATACTTGGTTGCCTGGGTGGTCCCGGGATTGAGCCCCAGCATTGGGCTCCCTGCTCAGTGGGGGGAATCTGCTTCTGCCCCTCCCCCTGCTCCTTCTCTCTCTCCCTCCCTCCCTCTCTCAAATAAATAAATTATCCTTTAAAATAAATAAATAAATATTTGGGAGTGTGTCTAAGCCACTGATTTTTGTAACTGTATCTTTTGTGACTGTCCAACTTAAAATGTTCACAGCTAAAAGGAAGTGGGAGATTTACATTTTGACTTATACTACACACTGAACATCAGGCCACTCTTTTAGGCTATTACGCAAGGGAACATTCTCTGTGCAAAGCTGTAGAAAACACTCTCACCTCCACTATCCTATTTATTGACTAATGTTGGAACATTAGCCTCCTGAGATTCCCCTTTAATCCTTATATTATAAAAGTTCTGGGTCTTAATTTATTCAATTCTCAACCCTGACTCAAACAGAAATGAAAGAATGCCAAAGAAACAGCCAGAGGATAGGAAAGAACTGCATACAGATGAAAAACAGATGACTTTCATGATTACAGTCTACCAGGCCTGGATAGTCTCTCAAGAGAGTAATAATCAATAGGAGATAATTCACTGAGCATTTTTACATCATATTTAATTTAACTGTTCTGTGGGGGCAGGGATTCACACAGAGCAGTGAAGGGAAGGAGTCAGGGTACTCTGGGTTTCTATCATAATGTCCTCGCAGACATCTGAAAAAGTATTCATAAACATCATGAATCATCAAGAGCAGGCACTGATCGACTGCAAATATATGTACGAAGGCAGATTCAGAAATGTAAAATCATGGTGTTCTTGGGTAGGCAGGGAGGCTAAATCAGATGCCTTCTCTGGGCACCCTCCACCTTGACCATTTTCTCATGAAGCCTGGAGACGTGACAAAGAGAACGTGGAGCTGAGAAGACTGTGCGCATTACCTGACATCACCCTGGAATTCACCCTGAAATTCACCCTAAATGGAGACTGGGAAGAGACCCAGTCTTTTGTCCGAAGCTTTCAGGGAATCTCCAGTGAATGGTATTCAGGGTTTCAGGAGGAGTGGCCTCCTGACGTCGGCAAGATAAGCAGATTCCCATTTTCCTCTGGCAGCAGCTGGGCCTGCTGGCTTTCTACTCTGTGGGCTCCTCACCTTGTCGGCCGCACCCCCTTCCCTTTTCTCTGCAACCCCACCCTGGCCCTGCAGAGAAGGGCTGAGAGCTCGAGTGAGCAGCCAAACACCAGGAGGCTGACCCCTGCCACAGTAAAGGAATCCTAGTCCGCAGCAGGCGAGGCAGCAGGAAGGGGCTCTGGGACAGGGCCCTGTGCAGGCAAAGGGTACGAGACTCTTCTGTGTCTGAAGTCTACCAACAGATATGGATACATACAGCTCCTGCGGCCCTGGGACTGCACTTGGAAGGACCTGGGATGTAAAAACTCAAACGTACGGTTTCCAGTCTAGTGTATCCTCTGTTGGTGACGGAGTAGAGAAGCCTGCAGAGTGAGCCACGATGACAGCATTGACAAAGGACCGCTTATTATAATGAGTGGACATACCATCGACAGCAAAAGGAATGACCATTCGAAATACCCAAACTTAGTTACCCGTGACAGATCGACCATTTCGTTTACAGACATTCAAAGGCCCAAGACATTTTAGAAGGACTTCATTTAAAATGGCCATGACAGGGGGTGCCTGGGTGGCTCAGTCAGTTAACAGTCTGCCTTTGGCTCAGGTCATGATCTCAGGGTCCTGGGATTGAGTCCTACATGGGGCTCCCTGCTCAGCGGGGAGTCTGCTTCTCTCTCTCCCTCTGCCCCCCACTCATGCTCACTCACTCTCTTTTGCTCCCTCTCTCAAGTAAATAATCTTTTAAAAAAATTAAAAATTAAATAAAAGATAAAATGGCCACGACAACCACTACATACCCACTATGACAGTTAAAATGAAAAATACTGGCAACGTTAAGTGTTCAGAAGGATATAGAACAACTGGAATTCTCAGACATACTGTCTGAGTGGGTGTCTAAACTGGTACGGCCACTGGAGGAAATTCTTTGGCAGTGACATTCATTCATTTTTTTGGAAGTCCTCACATGCCTTTGACATCTTAAATTACATTTCTGGGAAAGGAACTTAACGAGGAAACCCTCGTCTCATCCTTTGTGGATAAAATGCTACATACAAAAATGACTCCTCGGGGACAATGTCACCACCCCCAGAGGACAGGGAGTCTCAACATTTTTTAAATTGTACATCATGAAACCGATTTATGGCTTTCAAAAATATTAAATAGAACAGAAATGACCATGGTACAGTGCACATGACAGAAATAATTATAGTTTTATGAGATTCTTTCGTGGGGGATTGGACAGATGGATGGAGAGATTCATGTTTATTCAAGCAATTTTACCAAATACACCTTTTGGCATACTGCCAAATGGCCAAAATATGAAAACCAGTATTTGCCAAAGCCAGAGACTGCTTTACAAAAGGGACTGTTGGGAAACAAGAAGAATTCTGAAATGTTATTGAAAAAATTCATTACGAATACAATTTTATTATTAAAAATTCTGGCAGACCCATTTTAAACATTTGATATAAAAAGGCAGGAACCGTAATTCCTCAGCATGACCAACTGTGGCCTGATGAGACTTTTGCAAAACTGAATAAATGCTTTAAAAATTAGGTCTGTGTAAAAGCAAGATCTTCTGGTGCCAGCCTAGCTGCTGCCTGTGAGGATCCTGCCAGAGAGTTAGCAAGCCTTCCTTCCTCCCTGACAGAAACAGAGTGAGGTCAAGACTTCCCTCCTCTTCACCTCTGGGCCTGAAGACTTGCTTAATGCTGATGGTGCAATTTCACTGAAGCCCATCCCACAAAGGAGACAACAGTTTCCCCCAAATTATTAGCAACGGTCCTCTCTTAAGGTTAATTCTCAATCTACACCTGTACTTTTTAACATTTATATCATCATTTTTAGACACATAGACTTCAGTGCCTCACCATCGTCCATGTTTGCAATATTTACTCTCCAATAAAAATTAGACATTGATACTCTCAGTTGACTGAATTTCCATACACAAAGCATAAAAGGGGACACCGCCACAGTTACATTTAGAGTATCTACCTGTTTTTCAAAGCAAATATTATGGTAATAAATCCAAATGGTATGCCCTATTTGCCTTACTTACATGGTTAGACAGGAGAGTTACCTGTGTAATCTACAATCCTTATTCAAGTTCAAGTCTAGGTGTACCAGAACCAACCCTGAAGTGAGGCATTCCACCATTTGACCAGTTAGCCGAAGCTGACTGGCAGATTTACGAAGAAATGTGAGGCTAAAGTGAACTTCATGGTCGTGTGTGTGTGTGTGTGTGTACTTTTGTATGCATCAGACCACTAAATAAAATATATACCTTCCCGAAGAGCAAAGTAAAAAAAAGTCTGTAAGTGATCTCTCTACACTATCTGATCAAATCAAATAAGGGATTTATACAGGACTCTCTAAAGAGTGAGTGATATTCGCTCTTGAATTCGCTCCTGAAACCCATAAAGGGTTTCAAGATTCAGCTAGCATATAAAAACTATTCTCCCATCTGCTCCACAGTGTTCGAACCAATATAGGAGTTTTTGAAAAAAAGGAGAGGAAGGGGCACCCGGGTGGCTCAGTGGGTTAAGCCTCTGCCTTCAGCTCAGATCATAATCCCAGGGTCCTGGGATCGAGCCCCGCATTGGGCTCTCTGCTCAGCAGAGAGCCTGCTTTCCTTCCTCTCTCTCTGCCTGCCTCTTTGCTTACTTGTGATCTCTGTCTGTCAAATAAATAAATAAAATCTTAAAAAAAAGAAAAAGAAAGAAAGGAGAGGAAGAGAATTATTATTTGAACAACGGAACATCCTGGAAAAAATAAGAATTTACCACATACACAGAGTTCTCGTATCTGTCGAAGAGAATGTAGGAACTATCACTTCTTGCTTTATACCCGATGGGTATGAAAAACCTGTCACCCCCTTCGAATATTCTCAGGGCAAATAAAAATATTGTTATTTTTACTAGACATATTTAAATGATTCTATTAAACATGCATGATGAAACAGGATGTTTTCTGCTCAAAAACAAAACAGAATGTGATAACATCCAAGAGTCAAGGCCATCATTTCGACTGCACGGTAAGAGGAAACAGCTGTGCTCTGTTGGGCCAACACGGGCTCCCCTGGGCTTTGTGGATTCCAACACCCATAAAGGAGGTGGTTAACTTAGAACAGGCTTCTGGGTGAACATCTCTATTCATGTCATTCCACAAAAGTACACTGCTCTTGAAGATAAAACCCAGAGGCTATCAGCCTTGCAGAGACAACCATCTCATGAGCACAGCAATGTCTAAGAGTTTCCAATGTAAAGGGTAAGTCTCTTGCCTCATACTTCTATTCTTGGATTAATAAAATCAAATCCAATGAATCCCATTTGCATATATACCTTAAAGGATGTAACTAATAAAAAAGAATATGAACGTAATATTTCCATCCCTCCTTACACCAAAACCACCTCCTCCCTGCTGCCTGCCCTCATCCAACCCCCCTCCAAAAAAAACAACAACAACAAAAAAAAAACACACAAAAATACTGAAGAATTTGAAAGGTGTCTTGATTTCAGCTGCAGGAACGGCACACTCGTTAAAAACAGTAGCCAGTGTGTTTTCTGACAAGAGGGTTCTGTTTATTAACACTGTGCCTCTCTTATCCATTTTTTCCTTTGCTTATACTTTTTCAGTGCCTTTCAGCAAACGTGGTGACTTTTATGTCCTTAGGAGCCATAACTGCTGGTTCTTTTTATTTCTTCTCATAGTCTAATATAAAAGTCCCAAAGAGCAAAATTTCAAAATGACACGCTCATTGTCAACTACATCTTGACTGCCTAAACATTAGAGAGGGAGCAGTGGCCCCCGAAGTCCCTTTTACTCCCAGACAAACTGTTTCCACAGTCACTCTGAGGAGACCCATGGGAAAGAATGTTAGAAAAATCTTTATTTCCGTCCTTGGAATTTAACTAAAAAAGGCGACGCTGGTCATGCCACTTTCTTGCAAAAGGCAAGATGAACCCGAGGACCGACCCATGATAGCCAACAACTGGTTACTCTATGACCCAGGAACTAAGATGGTTTTGCATTTTTTAATGGTTGGGGGCAAGTGGGAGGATCAAAGAATATTACAATTTCAAGACACATGAAAATTATCTGAAATGTAAATTGCAGTGTCCCTAAATAAAGTTTTATTGGAAGAGACCCCATATTTGCACACCATCTATGGCTGCTTTCGCTCTGCAATGGCAAAGTTGAATTGTTGCAACAGAAACCATCTGTGACCCACAAAGCCTAGGATATTTCCCAATTGGACCTTTATTGAAGAAAGTCTGCATCCCCCTCTCCCCTGGTCCCTTTTCCTTTTGGTAACAAGTCAGACCACAGGAGCATCACAGCATGAAGGGCCCAGATCGGTCTCTCACAGACCACAAGCAGTGTGGTTCTCAGCCCCATCCTATATGAAATGACTGGCCATCTATACACCAAAGGTTGAAACAGAAGATCCCCTGACACTAAAATCTTTCATCCAAAATGGCATTACCCATCTAAACTCATATTTATGGGACACCTACCATGTGCCAGGCACCATACAAAGTGCTGACTTGCTGCAACTCATTTGTTCCTCAAAGTAATCCTGGGCCGAAAATACTTTATGTGTTTAGCCCATTTTACAGATGAGAAAACTGAGGTTAGAGAAGCAAAGTAGCTACTTCGGGTCTATGCAGCTAAAAAGGGGGGCAGAGATGGGTTTAAACCCAGGCCATCTGACTCAGAGCTCATGCTCTGAACTCTGGATGTGGCTCAGAGATCTGAGCTTCCGATGCCCACACGCTGGGATTCAGCGAGACAAATCAATGTACATAAAGCACTGAGTGCTGTTCATGAGGCACTTTCTGTGCTCACAAGTGTTAGCTATTACGAACTGCTACACATCTTTAGCTAATCTGGGGGGGAGGGGCTATTCCTTGCATCTTTATCCTCACTATCAAGGCAGCCATTTACCTAAATCCCATTCCTTTAGATCTGAGAATTTAACATTTATGACACCCCAGCTAAGAAATCTTCATGCTTTTGTTAAGCCAACAAAGCATGATATGTAATATTATACCTCTTAGGGACAATTCAAGGATTCAATGTGAGTTTAAAATTGTCATTTTTGAACCCTACAGCTACTGTCTTTAGTCTGCTCAAGCCACCCTAACAAAATGTCACAGATTGGGTGGTCTGAACACCACAACATTAATTTCTCACCGTTCTGGAAGCTGAGAAGTCCAACATCAAGATATTACCCAATTTGGTTTCTGGTGAGAACCCTCTTCCTGGCACGCAGACGGCTGCTTGCCCACCGTGTGCTCACACGACCCTTCCTGTGTGCAAGGACACACAGAGAGAGTCTCTCTTACAAAACCACTAACCTCACCACGTGGACCCCACCTTTATGGCCTCCTCTAAACCTAATGCTTCCCTGAGGCCCGTCTCCAGATACCATCACACTGGGGGTTAGGGTTTTGACACAGGAACTTTGGGGGCACATAAACATTCAGCCCCCATTCAGCACCTATGAATACAGAATTATAGAAAAAACAGAACATGAAAATGTGTGCACATGTTGGAATAGAGGTCCAATAATAGTAATTTAAAAAGGTTTATTGTGATCTTGAAAAATCAGCTTTTGCGGGGAGGGGCTCTTGGGGAGTTTGCTTTAGATTCTTTCTTACCTTCTGCCCCTCCCCACCCCCAGAGCCCGCACACACAGCCCCTTCTCTCTCAGCTTTTTGGGGATGTGATTATGCTTTAGTGTTACATAAAAAAGGCTGGTAGTAATATTACATTTATGATCACCTGTGCAAAACGAAGATATGCATGGAGGAAACGGTTGAAGAAAATACCAAAATGCTAACAATTACTTTGGGTGATACTACTATGAGCCACGTTTATTTTCTTAATTTTCTCAGTTTTCCATAAAGAATAAGAATTCCCTATATATTATCAGGAAAACATGTTTTCTTTTAATGCCCTACTGAAACCTAAGTTAATGTTATTTGTACTCTATCAGCAGGCTATTTCTTATTTTTTTATATTTTAAAGATATTATTTATTTGAGAGAGCATGTGTGTACAGGAAGGGGAGGAAGGGAGAGAACCTCAGATAGATTCCATGCTGAATACCGGGCTGGATGCAGGGCTTGATCTCACGACCCTGAGATCATGACCTGAGCCAAAACCAAGAGTCAGAGGCTTACCCGACTAAGCCACCCAAGCGCCCTAGCAGGGTACTTTTTTATTATTAGTCCTCTTTGTCTCCTTGATCTCACCACACACACACACACACACACACACACACACACACACACAATCACTGGGGAGACTAGCAACCACAATGCCAACTGTACTTAGAGGGGTAAGAATTCAGGTGGAGGGAGGCATACGTCTTACCAACCGTGGGGAGACTCATAGATCAGTGCAGGCTGTACCAGAGGCATCCACTTTGTTTTTGGCAGGATAAGAGGAGTTGCCAATGAAAGATGGGCAGGGCAGACCCAGAATACAGACCCAGAAGGCTAGAGACCAGGATGAGCGGTGGAGGAAACAGCAAGGAGATCCACGTGCCTGAGGCCAGGCGGGAGAAACGCCAACTAGGGACATGAGCACAGACGGGGCACGGGTTTCTCAGACATTTCTGAGACCCACATTAAGAAATATATTGTACATCAGGGCTTAGGAAAGACAGACACAATGAAAAACTGTTTCACAAAAAAATACTTATCCTTACTTTGAATGATTCCCTCTGAAATTTTCTATTCTTGCTCTATTCTCATTCCTTCTTTTTTATTGAAATGCTAGTAACGACAGGGGTGCCTGGATGGTTCAGTCGATTAAATATGTGACTCCTGGATTTGGCTCAGGTCTAGGTCATGATCTCAGGGTTGTGGGAGTGAGTCCCCCCAAAGAACTCTGTGTTCTGCTCAGAGTCTGCTTTTGATTCTCTTCTTCACCCTCTGTCCCTACGCCCTGTGCTCATTTGTGTACTCTCTCTCTCTCTCTAAAATAAATAAATCCTGGGATGCCTGGGTGGCTCAGTTGGTTAAGCGGCTGCCTTCAGCTCGGGTCATGGTCCCAGCGTCCTAGGATCGAGTCTCACATCGGGCTCCTTGCTCAGCAGTGAGCCTGCTTCTCCCTCTGCCTCTGCCTGCCACTCTGTCTGCCTGTGCTCGCTCCTGTGCTCTCCCTCTACCTGACAAATTAAATAAATAAATAAATAAAATAAAATAAATCCTTAAAAAAAAAAAAAAGATGCTAGTCGTGACAAACTATACAGACTTCTTGACCTACCACTGGGTCACCACTCACAGTCTGAAAAAAACAGCAGGCCAGAGCATTTAATTTATGTGTATAACCACTGTCCAGAGATCAAATGGAAATGTATTCAGATTTAGGTATCTGGTACTCGTGGCAATAATGAAACACTCTCTGAATACAAAATACTAAAAATGGCCTTGGAAATTAGTTTTAATTCAGGAGAATTTTTTAAATTTGGGCAAATAATAAATGGACAAGCTTAAACTTCAGACTTCACAAACACCCAATTCATTGGAAAATTACAGTTGAATTTCAGAAATAAAAAGTTGCTAAAAAAAAAAAAATGGCCTTGGTCTTAGCCCTCTAATAAAGACTCATGCCAGGAAGAAAACAGGATGATAAAAATGTCTCCTTTATTTAAAACAGAATCCCTTTAAAACCTGATATAGGGACAAAGATATACACTGTATCTAAGAACAAAAAAAGAGAAACGTTCTAGAGACATAGACCCAAGCTTAAATAAGGTGCTTACTTGAAGTCTACCTGATAGACACACAGGGGCCAGAGTTGTAGCTGAGGGCATTTTTCTATTTCTACTCAATACAAAGACTCTCGTAATACAAACTCTGGATGAATGAGAAATATTATCAAACACAGCAGGAAAAACTAGAGAGCAATGAATAAGCAATAACCTTGAAACTGAGCTCCTCTCACTCAGGAAATGAAAGGATTCAAATTTTCTGCAGCACACACAAGAAACTCTGCCAAAACCCATGTCCCAGGCGCCTGGGTGGCTCAGTTGGTTA
Organism: Taxidea taxus jeffersonii; assembly: GCA_003697995.1. Lineage (NCBI taxonomy): Eukaryota > Metazoa > Chordata > Mammalia > Carnivora > Mustelidae > Taxidea > Taxidea taxus. Next base: position 18,911 of record RCUC01128331.1, on the reverse strand, counting down.
AGCAACTGCCTTCGGCTCAGATCATGATCCTGGAGTCCTGGGATCGAGTCCCGCATCCAACTCCCTGCTCAGCCAGGAGTCTGCTTCTCCCTCTGACCCTCCCCCATCTCATGCTCTCTCATTCTCTCTCAAATAAATATATAAAATCTTAAAAAAAAAAAAATCCCGGGATGCCTGGGTGGCTCAGTAGGTTAAGCTGCTGCCTTTGGCTCAGGTCATGATCCCAGGGTCCTGGGATTGAGTCCCACATCGGGCTCCTTGCTCAGCAGGGAGCCTGCTTCTCTCGATACCTCTGCCTGCCTCTCTGCCTGTTTATGTGTACTCTCTCTCTCTCTCTGACAAATAAATAAATAAAATCTTAAAAAAAAAAATTCCCAAATTACAACAGAACCCAAACTAGGGAGTGGGTCCAGAGAAGACATCGATAGGAAACTAACAAGAGGTCGACAATAGTTACTTCCTCATCAGCTACTTACTAGGACAACAGCGTTTAAATTGGAAACTATTTCCCTAATTTCAGCCTCTCTCAAGACACACAAGGGTGCCCCTTCACAAGGTTCACTAAGTGCTCCTGAGGGTCGCATTTCCAATCGACTGTGAAAGTGCTGAGCCTCACTTGTTGGCCCTGGACAGGCTGGCCAGGACACCCTGGTGGAAGCTCCGCTTGCCGCCATCCCAGCGCCGCAAGTTGCACCTTGCTGAAGTCGTGGCCCAGGCAGGGGGATGACCCAGGTGATTGGCCCATTCTTCTTCCCAACTTGCCTGGGTCCCCAAAGTCGAGACTGTTTATGGGAAGGAAGGGCTAGACAGAGGTCTGGAGGTCTGGGAAGACCCAAAGAGCCCAAGTGACTCCAGAAAAGGCCAGGGGAGAATGTTAAACCCAAAGAAATGCTCAGGTATTTTCCCAAACCAGAAGCAGACCTGGGGAGGAGGAAGAAGGATGTGAAAAAATAAACTTGGATTTCCCCTGAAGAGTGGCAAGGCAGGACAAATGAAAAGCTGTGGCTTTCTGGGGTTGTAATTAAAACGGGGTAATTACAGGACCATGCTTATGAAAATCTCCCTAACCTCCGGGCAGGAGCAGGGACTGTACTCCCCAGGGTCATGTACTCACACTCAGCAACTAACCTCAGCAGCACTACGACCCACAGCACCTTCCACACCCATTCCTGGGGCTGCAACATGCTTGCAACATGCCCCTGGATTTTGGGTGTGTTGTCAACTCTTTTTCATTAATGGATGTCCAGAAGATCATTTATCATTCTCTGAACGTGGGGTCATCGGTGGGGGGGGGAGGCAGGGGACTGAGACACTGGAATTTTCCCTAAAATGTCTAGGAATACCTCAGCCCCCTCCCAAACCCTTGAGCCCGAAGAAACATTTGCTGTTTACAATGTGGATGGGATGACTGTGAAAAATCACTTCCGTCCCCAGGGAGAGAAGAGGAAAACTCAATGCTCTCCAGGACGGTAGCTTCCCAACAATATGCGGCGGCTGTGTAAACTGCAGGCTTTCCTAATAACTACTAGGAATTTGCTCTCCTTCAGTTCCCACTCTCCGGCTGCAGAAATAAGGGTCTTCGCTCATCATCTGTTCTAACAAATTGCAGTTTTTGCCTACAGTCTTAAGACATTTGGCAGAAAATGAACATTTGGCTTTTCTTTTTTTTTTTTTTTTAAGACTTTATTTATTTATTTGTCAGAGAGAGTGAGCACAGGCAGACAGAGCAGCAAGCAGAGGCAGAGGGAGAAGCAGGCTCCCTGCCGAACAAGGAGCCCGATATGGGACTCGATCCCAGGACGCTGGGATCATGACCTGAGCCGAAGGCAGCTGCTTAACCAACTGAGCCACCCAGGTGTCCCAACATTTGGCTTTTCATTATGAACAGAATTCTTTTTGAGTTCTAAAATTATAGCAATAACATTTATTCCCATCAACACAATGCTACATTCTTAAATTTGTCATTATAACCCTATGCGTATATAAAGGTTGTTTTCTTTAAAAAAAGAAAAAAAAAAAGAGGGGCACCTGGATGGCAGAGTTGGTTAAACATCCAAATCTTGGTTGCAGCTCTGGGTTGTGAGATCAAATCCCACTTGGGGCTCTGCGCTGAGCACAGAGGCTGCCTGAGATAGTCTCTCCCTCTCCCTCTGTCCCTCCCACTCATGCACGGAAACTCATCCTCAATCTCTCTCTCTCAAATAAATTTTTTTTAAAAAGGTTTTTGGTTTCTGTGTGAGCTCTATATAACTTACAAAGTGATGGGTGGACTAAGAACCACTCTCTTAGAGGCAGAATTGTCCCTCTTTCAGAGAGAAGTTCTGAAACCCTCCTTCCTGGAATGAAATATGAGACTTTCTACCAAGCAAGCTCTGAACTTGAATCCATGGCTTAAAACGGTCACCTCCAAAATGGACAGGAAAAAGATGGGAGAACAATATTTTGCAGAGACTCAATTTCAAAAAACTAGCAGAATATATATGTTCTTAGAACTCAAACCTACAGGCTTGATGTACTGAGTTATAGTTAATTTTACATGTTTTCCAAACATTAAAAGTCCTCAACGTCCCAATAGCCGTTCATGAATTACATACATACATACATATATATATGTATGTATCTTTTTTTATTTATTTTTTTTGCAATTGTCCCAACTGGAATCTCATGGGACACATTCTGCAGGGCCACCCAAGGTAATCTTCCTCTAGGCAACTGAGAAAAAAAGTAAAAACAACAGACAAAACAAACTCCCCTGTCCTTTGTAGCTAGAGTCTAAGTGAAATCAGAGCAGGTGAGGCACCTGGGTGGCTCAGTCAGATAACCATCTGACTCCTGATTTTGGCTCAGGTTATGATCACATGGTCACCATCCTGGGGTTGGGAGATGGAGCCCCACAATGGGCTCAGCATTCAGTAGGGAGTCTACTTGACATTCTCTTCCTCTGCCTCTGCCCCTCCCCCTGATCATGCTCTCACTCTCTTCCCCTCTCTCAAATAAATAAAATTAAAAAACAAAACAACACAGTAGACACAGACCCACACAGTACATCAGAAAGGCACAGATGTGTTAGCCAAAGGTCCATGTGATAAGGAGCATGTATCCAAGAAGGGAAAAAGCAGCCAATGACCAGGACTCAGGAGAGACTAATAAGCAGATTCCCCAATGCTACTAAACACAAAGAGTGCTAGGCCAGATTTCAAGACACAGGAGAGACCTGGTACCAGGCAAAAATCAGAAAATGGGCAGGAGCCCACTGTGGAGAATAGAGCTCCTACCAAGCCTTTAGAGCCCCAGTACTTAGGTATAGAACTGGTCCTCGAGAGTAGGAAGGCATTGGGCAAGGACAAGAGGCAGCCCTGTCGAGGGGACAGGCTCCCTGAAAGAGGAAGTAGGCGGTCACCCTAAGCAGTGACTCCCACTTCTCAGAGGCCCAGGTCCCAGAGGGCAGCTGCTTGTGTGACTCTGATGAGCAACCTAAGTGTGAAGGAATCCCTAACATCATCATCATCCTCCTCCTCATCATCATCATCATTCTTCCCTAATATTATTATTATTATTATTATTATTATTATTATTATTATTATTCCCTAACAGAAAAATGAGGTTGAGAACAATGTCGAGCTGATGCACCATTCAGAGATGAACTCTGGAGGGACAGGTTTCTGTTGCAATGCTCCACAGCCAGCTTCCTTACCTAAAAGAAAAAAAAAAAAAAAACCAGCAAGAATATCTTCTGTTCCCTGGGTTACTATCAACAAACTCGCAGACTCATCAAAACAAGAGGCCCAAATGCAGCAGTAGAATCCTGTAAACCTGCGTAAGCAACGTTTTAGAGATCGTCTTCAGATTCTGGTGTTTTCAAGCAAGGAAATCTAAGACTCTCCGGAACCTTCCAAATCTGGAGTCTGAGATACCTGCCAACTGTGGCAAAAGACGAGAGGGACTCTGCTCAGCCTGGCGGCCCCTAGCATGCTCAAAGACCTAGGACTTGGAGGCGGGTCCCCGCACGTAACGGATTCGGTCAAGAGGTTTCTAGAAGACAGAGCCACTCCAGAATACTCTCCAGGAAGAAGTCATTTCTTTGTCTCATGCAAGTGAGTTGATTTAAGTCTCTCCACTTTGATGAGGGATTCCCTTCATAGAATCTACAAGTTTCCCAGAATCAAGCAAAACCCCTGGAGTGGAGGGATGCCAGAAAGACTTCAAGGCTGCCTCCAGGTCCTTGTAAAGGGCCCGAGACAGACCCTCCAGCAGGAGAGTAAACCAGCTGGTCTCTAAGGCCTTTCTTAATTTAAATTCAGATCACATCAGGCTCCCTGGAAATCAGGAGCAAGAGACTAGGAAAGGATTCCTGTTCAGTGCATTCTTTGGCCCCAAGAATATTAAATCAGAGTAGTTTATCAAATTCTAAGGGATGCTAATGAGTTTTAAAATCCCACGCTAATCAAAATGCAAATACAAAACTCTCCCCCCAACTCGCACCCCAAGAGCAAGTTGAGGAATTTGCCCTGTGACTCTCTAAAAATTCAACAGACGCCCAAACATAAAGTGGGAAACAACAAGCAAGAATCCATTAGGAGGAAGTGGCCACAGCAGTCCCACCAGTGACTGAAGTGACTTTGAGCTGTGACCCTAACACATGGCTTCCCCCTAAACACCACAGCTATTGTTGAAGTCCTGACAACAGATATGTAGATGCGAACACAGGGGACCCACAGGCTGGCACTCCAAGTCTCGCTTTCTGCGTGGAAAATACAGTTTTCCACAAACTGTTAGCACAAGGCAAATGGCTTTCTCTTTAATTCAGAACAAAGTTCTCCAGGTCACAGCTTCCACGTGTGTCCAACCTGTCTCCCTGGCTTCTCTGAGAGAAGCCTAGGCCTATGCAGTCAAGCAAACGAAGAGAAGAGGACATCAAGTGATCTCACTTTGCCTGAGTTCAATGACAGTCTACCCTCTTCTGCCTATCAAACTCCGGCACAGCATTCCAGATTCTGCTTAAATTTCCCCTCTTAGATGACGCCCTCCCAGCTTCCTCAAACTCTCTGCCTTGGGCTGCCCAGCCTTTCGATTCCCATCTCCTAGCCCATGCATCATGAAGTTTCTGTTTAAGGCATGCTCACACGTTTTTGGTAGGAAGGTCAAGTGGTAAAACCCTCTTCGGAGAGCATTTTGGAAATGTCTATGAAAACAACATTACGGGGCGCCTGGGTGGCCCAGTGGGTTAAGCCTCTGCCTTCGGCTCAGGTCATGATCTCAGGGTCCTGGGATCAAGTCCCGAATCGGGCTCCCTGCTCAGCGGGGAGGCTGCTTCCCCCTCTCTCTCTGCCTGCCTCTCTGCCTACTTGTGATCTCTGTCTGTCAAATAAATAAATAAAATCTTAAAAAAAAAAAAAGAAAGAAAGAAAGAGAAAATGACATTGCCCATACGCTCTGGTACAACAATCCACTGCCAGGACTTTCCCTTAAGGATTTACTCCCATCCTAGTAAGGAACAAGGCTGTTGTAACTAACTAAACAGGGAAACAATCTAGATGTGCATCAATGGGGATCTGATTAAACAGACACAATGCACTGTCACGTCTTGTTCAAAAGCACATCTCTCTGTGCTGTTATCTGCAATGTTGTCCCCAAACTCCTTTAATATACTTGATTATCTCTTTTTTGGGGTGGGAAGCTTTTTTTTGAAATTTTTTAAGTTTTTTTGAAGTTTTTTGGTTTTTTTTTTTAAGACTTTATTTTTGCCAGAGACAGAGAGAGAGAGAGCACGCAAGCAGGCAGAGGGGAGGAGGGAGAAGCAGACTCCCCGCTGAGCAGGGAGCCTGACAAGGCGCTCAATTCCAGCACCCTGGGATCATGACCTGAGCCAAAGGCTGATTTTTGCCTAAGGCACCCAGGGCCCAGCTTTTTTGAAGTATTGACAAATTGATAGAAAATCTTTTTATTTTTTTAAGATTTTATTTATTTATTTGTCAGAGACAGCGAGTGCCTACAAGCACACAAGCAGGGGGAGCACCAGAGGGAGAGGGAGAAACAGGCTCTCCATTGAGCAGGGAGTCTGATATGGGGCTTGATCCCAAAACTGAGCCAAAGGCAGACACTTAACCGACAGAGCCACCCAGGCAACCCAAAATGAAAAGAAAATCTTGATGTGACAGCTCACATCAGCCCACTGAAAATTGTTGCTCCATCCCTCTCCTGACCTCCCTCTGCCTCTCTGTCTGTCTCTTTCTCTCATGTATTTTATCTTCCCCTGAGCATTAAGCAACTGAGTACTACTTTGGCAATGGTTTTCACTGGACATGAGGTATAAGGTAAAGGATATCAGAATATGCCACCCATCAGTATGCCACTTGGTATAAGAATTATTTTGACCTGAACTGACCTCTACTGAGAAAAAGCAGACACAGAAGAACTCTCTGCCCTCCCCCATTTGCCTAAAAGCAGGGCATAAATTCCCCTTGTGAAGGAGTTCTGCTCCATACAAGGGAACAACTCTTACTATCAGATGGAGATGACACCTAAATGTGTCTGCATAAAGAAACCTTACTAAAATAACCCTTATCTTCTACTAGTTTCCCCATATATTTACCTTCCCACAATTTACTGCCTCTAGAAAACAAAACCCCTCTTTCCTTTCATCACTTCTCCACAATGTATCACCCTTTGTTAAAATGGCCTGTAAGCTTCCAAATCTACCCCTTCCTTGGATTTTCACCTCTTTTCTGCACAGCCCCTGTGCAGGTAAACCTGAAAACATCAATTAAACTTGTATGCCTTTTCTTCCTGTTAATCCGGTTTTGTGTCAGCTTAATTTGCAGGACCCAGAAACAGAATATAAGAGGGTAGAGAGGAAAGGTTTTTTTCCCTCCCTTGCACAGGTGTGTCAGAAAAGCTCACAGCACTAGTCACACTAGAGTCAAGCGGTGAGAATGTTGAAACATAAGAGGGAGGGGACCCCACTATTTCCAGAATTAGTGCTAATGGATACTGCCTGCAGCCTTTGCTGCTTTATAGTGAAGCTTTAAGAAGTACCCAACCATGGCCTATCCCACCTTCTTCTAGACAAAGACTTTGTTATGTATCAAGACTTTGTACTTATTTGCCGTGAACAAAAAAGTTTAGTTGCTGCAAAGGTACAAGAAAACAAAAGGTTATTCTACTCTCAAAAAGTGTCTAATACAGATGCATTGAAAGAGGGGAGTTATACAACAAAATTGCAAATAATACAATCGTGTAAGTTAACGAAGGTGACTGCCCAACGAAAGCTGGCCGAATCTAATGGAGTCTTCATAGATTTCTCTGCCCAAAAAGCACAGCTTCCACTTAAAGCTTGTGTTCCATTCCCAGGTCAAACCAACCACTTCCCAGCTCTGAGACCGTAAGTGGTTTACTTAACCTCACTAAGTCCTACTTCACCCATAAAAATGGGGATATTGGGACTCACCTCATAGGAAGTTAGAATAATTAAATGAGATTGAGCATATCAAGCACTTTGCACAGTACCAGACACTCAGGGCCAAATAAATGTTGAGTATTACTATTACAATCATCATCATCGTTCTGGAATTTCCAAAATGCTTCCCGAACTTTGATGCCACCAGGCATCAGTGGAGCATGAAGTTTAAGAAGGACACTACCTATGTGCATATTTCTAGCCAACCCCATAGTCTCGCCTTTGACTAACTCATTTATTCAGAGGGGAAAAAATACACAAAAGCTCAATCATTTTAGAGGGAGCCTTTTTTTCCTCTCAAAAATGTTATATAAGCAGCATGTGGGTGACATCTTTGAAGTTTATGATGTTTTTACTGTAAATACAAAAGAACCCAAAATACTGACATTTGCTTCTTCAAAGTCCCATGAATTTATTTTCCTAAGACACATAAAATATTTATGCGGCTTTACTTCCACCACCAAAATCAATAAGCCATTTGAAAGAACCCGTCAAGGTCAGACCTCTGGCTTCCAACTACAGTGGAGGGTTATCAAACCCGCTTAGAATGAGATGATTCTAATCCAAATCTCACTCAATATCCTTTGGCCATTTTTATAGGATACAGCCTCAGAATATAAGTCTCTTTTAAAAAGAAGAGTTTTTGTGAGAACACAAGGTGCCGTCTACACTCTACCATGCCCTGCGGGTTCACCCTAATTGAACTGCAAGGCTTAGGAGGGTGGCCGACAAGAACCAAAGTGCTTGATGTGTAAACCTGAGAGGCCACATTGGTCCCGAAGAAGTAGGAGGGTCCCATGAAGAATGAGCTGAAGACCATGAAACATGACACTTTTTAGCAGGCTGAGCACCTTGGTGGCACATCTAACAACGAGAGGGGAGAGTTTCAATGACAGATCTTGAGTGGCCAAAAGTGACCCTACAAAAATACCTCAGTAGGAGGGGCGCCTGGGTGGCTCAGTAGGTTAAGCGTCTGCCTTCGGTAAGCGTCTGCCTTCGGCTCGGGTCATGGTCCCAGGGTCCTGGAATGGAGCCCCGCATTGGGGTCCCTGCTCGATGCGGTGGTTACTTCTCCCTCCTCCCCGCTCATGCTCTCTCACTCTCTTGCTCTCTTGCACTGTCTCTCTTTCTCTCAAATAAATGAATAAAATCTTCAAAAAAAAAAAAAAAAAAAGACATCAGTAGGCAAGGAAAGATCAAAAACCTGACAATTGATTTTTCAAGCAGAGCTTCGGCAACAGTGTACCCACTATAGGAAACAAGCCAGTCAACAGCAAAACACTCAAAATTGAAACTGAGACTCCGTTCTGAAAATAATTGTCTGTATTTTCTTTTTCTGATGAAACTGATTTGACGAATAAATATACACCTGAGAGAAAGCAGTGATTATCACTAGATAGGTAGGGATAATATTTATATTTTCATACATTTTTCTATATATATTTTCTAAATTTCCCATAAAAAATATATTACAAGGTTTGAAGAAAAGAAAAAAGAAGAAAAAAAAATCTTACTTTTATTCTTAATGACCAGGTTTTTTCCTAACAAAATGGGTAAAAGATCAGCCATCCAATTATGGATATGGGTCAACTTAAGATATTATCTATAGATACCTAAATCTCCCCCATCAGACTCGATATTTTCACGGACGAGACCTTATTTTATTGTTCCCAGGAACCCCAATGTCTAGCACAAGGCCAAAAACATTAGCTGCATATATCAAGAAATGTTTAGCAAATTAATTTTGGATGTGGCTATAAGCCCAAAGTCTGGTATAACCTTAGGAAGGTGCAAAAGAAAACAGTCTCTTTATGGGATATATGCCAATCATTCCAATAGATACACTACTCTTCCTCATTGTTTAATGTCCCTTGCTACTCAAATCCTCCATTAAGTCCTTTGTCCTCCCTCACCCAGCTCCCTTCCCTTCAGCACAGCCTATGGAATTGAACCATGCTGGTTTGCCGGGGTGTTGCCCTGCAGGAAGCTAGAGGGACCACCACCAAGATGTCCCGCTTGTGTTTCTTACAGAGATGTGCAGTCCACTCCAACACTTTGAGAGGCCCCATGGGAAGTTTTCTGGACCTCAGTGCCATCAACATATCTCTTCTCTGAGAAAGTAACACATTTTATTGTTACAAAGAGTAGGAATCTTATAAATGATTTTTTAATCTTTATGCAGGAAGCCAAGAGCCAAATCTATAGCCACTTTTCAGACACCTTGGCAGACCTTAGGACACACATGTCTGTAAGTTAACCTTTCCTCTGGTTCCCTCTTATTCTTCCCTCTATATGGCCTTTTCTTTCTTTTTTTCTTTCCTTCTTTCTTAACTCTCATCTGGGATGAGGCTCAGTATAAACAAACCAAGAAATCAAAAATTTAATACAACCTTCTGCTCCCAATTCCAAGCAGCTTAAGACACTTTCCACCCATGCATCTTGCCTGCAGGACAAGAAAGTAAAACTCACTCTCCTCACGGCTACCAACCCTTTATGTGCATCTGCAACCACAAGATCTGACTGAGGACGAGAGGCATTTTCCTTTCCACTTCCACCCACTAGTTCTAAACTACACAAGACCTCACACAGGAATGGTGCACAGTGATATAAGGCAGAATGACTAGGAAGGCATTATGACTAGGAAGGCAGATTCATTTTTCTTTTTGAAGATTTTTGTTTATTTATTTGACAGAGAGACAGTGAGAGAGAGAGAACACAAGTGGGAGAGGGAGAAGCAGGCTTCTGGCAGAGCTGGGTGCTTGTGTGGGGCTAGATCCTAGGACGCTGGGATCATCACCTGAACCAAAGGCAGATGCTTATCAACTGAGCCACCCAGGAGCGCCAGGAATACAGATTCTTAAATCAGGCTACTTGAGTGCTTGCTAATCCTGCCTGCTCCTCCCTACAGGGCCGGTGACTCTAGGCAAGTAACTTAACCTTTCTGTGCCTTGCCTTAATTTCCCAACTTGTGCAATGGAAACAGTAATGGTCCTGACCTCACAGGGTTGTGGTCAGGAGCAAATGAGTTAATATATGTAAAGTGATTACATCAGTACCAGGCACACAGTAAATGTGGACCAGTACTATAATAGGACAGTTTTGTTTTCAATTAAGCCAGGCCACCCAATGTTTCGAGTCGGACTGAAAATATTATTTCTCATTGTAAATTTGTAAACTAACAAACCGAATTCTATGGTGACCTTGAGTTTGGATCTCATTTATAAATCAGTGTGGGATCAAAGCCGTTTCTAAAACAGGAGACATTTTCAACCCTTTGCTTTCTGATTTGCTGAAGAGAAGGAGAAAGCAGCGGGGTCCAACCGCAAAAATGGTTTGCTGGGTGTGTATCCCTAACTGGTAACAGTACGATCCTTCAACCAAACCAGTGCACGCACGAGTCAAGGACACGCTTGCACACCACAGTGCCCCTCCAGCCGCAGCACTGACATCACATCACTTAAAGTCTGGAGATGAAAAACCTCTTGAACAGCTAACATCTTGGGACATTCATTAAAATAAAGTACTTTGTTTAGCCAGCAAAGAATAACTCTTCTTTGTTGGGTGCTTGAGATCCTGATTTACATTCAAAGAGAAAGAGAAAGAGAAAGAGAAAGAGAAAGCTGCCACCTCGAAAAGTGCACTCAAAATGTAAACCCATCAGATTCCACTTTAAAAAAGCACGGAGCCCAATACTAGCCACACCCCGGGATCTTTGCTCACCGCAGAGCCCAAGTCCCGGCAACTTCCTTCAAACCCAGCCCAACAAAAAAATTTCAGTCCCCAGTGAATGACTGTCAAGTATAGGAGTATGTACTTAATTTTCATATAAAATGACTTGAAACCGCCGCTGTGTGATGACGAAGAAAGAGAACTAGAAAATCATGAAAGGTGTAGTGCCTGCAACCGAGGTTACTTCGAAGTTTGATGTAAGTGGATACATTTCAGTTCGTGCTATACTTAAATTAGGGGAGATTCTAAGAAAACGCCCCCAAAGTGCATCAAAGCCATTTATCTTCCACGTCCTACGTTTCCCGTAATCACTCCCCAAATGAATGCACGAGTTTGTTACGGCATTGGACTGAAACACGTCACTCTCTTTTACATTCTCGAGTCTCCCTATCACAGAAAACATGCTAAGAATAGAATTAAAAAATGCACAGACCAGCGGCCACGAACAGCGCTTTGAGGGAACTCGTCCCCTCGCCCTCTCCAGTTTAGCACGGCAAACTCACTGGGGGAAGCGGACGCAAAGGACTGGGACTGCACGATAAAGGGACACTCCCGAAGAGCAACAGCCCAGATTACTCTGCCGCAGCCTACATTCTTCTCGCCGCGAGAGCTCGCGTACAGAGTTTTCCAAAGGCTTTTCCCAAGATCCCGAGGGCAATTTCATACGCGGCTCCTCTCAAAAGTCCCAAAGGAGGCTCGCTCACCCACCCCACCCTGCAAACAGCGCACTTCCCGTTCGCTCTGGCGGGTCAAGAACTCTAACTTGACACCGAACACACACGAAAAAAAAAAAAAAAGAGGAAGTGGCCAAAAGACCATTTCAAGGCATATACAACATATAATTTCTCCCCCTAAGGGAATCAATATCCCCGTCTTCCAGTCAAACTTCAATGGGACGTAACCATCCCACCCACTGGAAAGTTGCAGTGAATGACAATATTGCAATATCGAGGGCGACTCCCCTTTAAACATAAATTTTTTTTTAAATCCTCGAAATCCTCTTGCTATCCAAAACGATCCCTCCCTGCAAAGAACGCAACAAAGCGACCCATCCTGGAGGGTCGGTTTCCGAGAGCGAAGCTGCAGGCCGGGGACGTGCGTGGTCTGCCCTGCCAAGTGGCAGAGGAAGCGCAGGGCACCACGGCGGCCAGGGGACCCGGCGAGCGCCTCCCTTACCTGGTTTGACCGGTTTGGGTGGCGGCTTCGACATCGCGCTTCCTGGAGCGGCTGAGCCTCAAGACCAAGCACGAAAAGCCGGCCGAACGCCCCGCCAGCCGGCACTCCGGGGGCCCCAAAGTTTCTTTATGTCCGGTTCGCAGCGGAGCGCCTTCAAGGATTTGCGCCCACCCTTGGCCGTCGGACGAGCGGACGCAGGCACAGCCGCTCCGCGCGATGCCCCGCCCCGCCGCGCCGCCGCCCGAGCCTCCCGAACGCGCGCCCCCGCGACGAGGAAGTGGCCGCCGTCTCTCGGAGCGCTAATTGGCTCTCGGGCTGGCAGCTCCGGCGCGGCGGGAGCGCGGGCGGCGCGGGCGGCGCGCACGGCAGCGCGCGCGGCGGCGCCGGCGCCGGCGCCGGCGGAACCAGCCGGAGCCGAGAGAGGGCGCAGCAAGCTCACGCCGGGACAGGCCCGGCCGCGCGCGCCCCCGACGAGAAAGCGCCGGACCCTGCGGGGGCGCGCCCGTGGGGCCAAGGACGCGGGAGTCCCGCCCCGCCTCGCCTCGCCCCCCCCGGGCGCTGGAACCCGCACTGCGTCCGGCCCGAGCCGGACCGATCCGTAGGTTGGCGTCTTCTACCTGGGCCGCCTCTGACCCAGTAGGGGCGCGGAGTGGGGGGCTGTGGGCCTAGGCGAGCGAGCTTCAGGGGTCGCGGCGGGTCAGCGAGAGCGCACGTTCGGCCCGCGCTTCTGCCGCTTTGCTGGGGAGGGGTCGAACCGGCGCGCGGTGAGTACCTGCGCGACCCGGCCGCGCGGCGCCGCCTCGCCGAGGCCCGGAGGTGCTCCCGACGCGCGGCTGCGCTGGAGCCTGAACCTGGTTGCGTCTTGCAAGCCTTGCGGGGGGACTCTTACCGCTCTGAGCGGGCTGAGGGATGGCCTGCCAAGGAGTGTGTGTGCTTTTAACGCCCCGTACCGATCCTGAAAATGGGAGGCTACCTCCAGGAGACGGTGCGGGTTGTGGAGAGAAGTCACCAGGGTCGGCGTCAGGTCTTGATCCCCACGGGATGAGGCAGGCTTTTATTCCGCCTGTATGCGGGTGCACCGAGTGCGACTCGCCTGCCACCTGTTAATTGGACGGCCTGCCAACCGAGGATGGCGCTACCATTTCACATGGTTGCAGAGCTGTCAAAAGATTTTTGTGGCACGTGGGAGTGATAAGAAATTCAGATTTCGGTGTAAGTTTTGCGAGAGCACGGCCACGCTTATTTGATAATGGCCGCTTTCCTCTTCCCAACACGCTGCCCTCAAAGCCTACAACGAGGTATGCCGACCCCTGACCCAGCAGGTGGAGGGGAGGAGGGGGCCGGAGCGAGCAAGAAACGCAGCGCGCCTTCAGTTCGAGACACAGTGTTACAGACCCATTGCATGTCTGAGGGAAGAAAAATGGAAAAACCTTGACGTGAGAGTCTACCTAAAATGAAGCTTGAAAGTTTTTGTTAGGGGTCAGTGAGGGATGAAAGTGATTCCACGGGGAAGAGGCATGGGTTGAGGTATTCAGAAATTCTAACCGTGGGAGATTTCTGTTTACCAGAAGGGAGCAAAGTTGAAACAGTGGTAGGAAAGGACTTGCCTGGGGGGTGGGGGAAGAGAATCCAAATACCTGGTGAATAAAGCAAGTGAGTGAGAAGTCCTGAAACACTTCACTGGTTTAAAAATACCAGGCTGCTGCGTGGAGCCAGTGACAACAAGCACAGCAATTCGTTAGCATGCTGTCATTCCATTGGTGTTAGAGGGCTGCTGGCTTCCTGATCACCTGCTGACTTGCGCACATACCACCCCTGACCGTTTTAAAGTCCAAAACGTACCTTGTTTATTAGAGGAATCCGCATAATAAGTGCATAGTAGTAACGAACCAAAGGCCTCAACCAACCTATCTTACTTAGGGTAAAAAAAAAAAAATTTTTTTTTTTAAATATTCGTTTTGGGGTTTGCCCCTGGCGATCTTCATTTGTTCTCCTGCCTCTTTGCAAGTAACTGCTGTGGAGGAAAGCTTTGCACTTATGGGGAGGATAAGGTACATAAATATCCCACGAGAATGGGGCGGGGGGGGGGGGGTGTCTATATTCCAGGTAATCAGATGCCCTGGGTTGATGAGACTGCAAGGTTCAGATGGGTCCGTCTGGAGATGCCCAGTGATTGAGTGCAGTTGATGAGGCTTTTTTTTGCCTCATGGAGTCTGCTGCATGTGTTTGCAATCTGACAGCTCCTGGTTGCAAGTTTTTAAGTAAGCGTGGTTTTAAAATAGTCCCCTAGGAGGGCAACAGTGGGTGTCATAGCCCCAAATAGTATGGACGTAGACGATTCCAGTCCTGAATTTGGAGTTTGCCCGGTGCTGCCCTGTGCATCCCGCAAGGTTTTTGAAAAGAATGACTTCTGGGATTGCTAGGCCTGCCCTCACCGCAGCACCTGCCCTGCTTCGGCTTCTCCCAGTTCCCCACCCCTTCCCCCACAATTGTCACCCCTTTAGGGCTAATAGACTGTGCCCAGCATTTACCCAAACCCTGTCTTGGGTAATAGCTCTGTTAGCTAACTAATACAGGACCGAGGGTTCCTGTTTCAGTTAAAAACTTGCCTTTGATGGTAGGAATTCCCTCCTGAACCCAAGTAGTTTTACAAGTAGGTTCTTGACTCTCCCTCAGTCTTCATTTGGGAATTGCTAGCTTCCACCCAAATAACCCCCTCAAGGACCTTTCCAGTGCCACAAACACACTTGTTATTTGCATGCTATGTAACTAATTCGGTATCCTCCCATGTGTGCAGACGTGGCACTACACAGGGGGACCCTTAGTCCTTCCCATTCAGTGTGCTCAACCATTAATAATACATCAATAAAAATGGCATCCATTATACATGAGAGCCTCACAATTAAGCCAGCCCATGTACGGCATCCTTTCTTTGCTCTTGGCAATAAAGTGCTTTTTAACAGGCTGGAAAGAAGAAAGAAATTAACTCGCTAGGACACGGGTCAGGGATAGGAACTGAGAGGGCCACTGGGGGTCTCCAGCCCAGGAGCCACTCCCCCCTGGAGGCCCAGCTTAGGTCCCTGATCACCCAACCAGAGCAGTCTGGAAATAAAGAGCAGCCTTAGGTCAGGCAACCCTCAAGAACCTCTGATCTGAGGTTCCCTCCAGCTGAGCCCCACCTTTTCACCGAAAGAGGTGAAAATGGTTCATTAGAATATCCATAGGACTGCTTGACTGGACCTCAGGGGGCCCTGTGTGAAACTGCCCTCAACCCCCCACCTCCCCAGATCCAGGGGTCAACAAACAATGGCCTGTGCCTAAAATCTGGCCCTCAGCCTGAACATTTGCAATCACTTGTCCGATTGAGAACACTAACTCTGAAATCCAGTAAGAGAAATATTATCCCAATAAGGAAGGAATTCCATTCTCATAAGTAGACGTCTATTACAACCACCAACAAAATTGTACTCAATGGTTACATTTTGGCTTTCGTCAAAAACATTGTGGAAATTTGTTTTCTCTCTTGTTACAATAAGTACCTACGTAGTAACTTTCAGTTTGCCTCTGGGCCCAAAAAACCTCAAATATTTTACTACCTGGCCCTTTTCGGAAAGAGTTTGCCTGCCCTGGCCCTGGACTTAGGTTTCTGGATGAGGAAATAGCACCCTTAAAGGGAATTAACTTCCTTTTGCCTCCAGCCAGCAGTGATGTTTTCCCCATTTCAGAAGAGGAGAGAGGCAAGCTCTGTGGGGTTTCCTGGCATTGGGGAAATAAATGCCTTTTCCCCAGGTGATTGAATCTTGAAACTCTTGAGTTTCAGAGTTCTGAGGCACTGGTGTGGCCTACTGAGCACATACCCGCTGCTGGATTTAGCCATGGTGTCTAGCGGAGGGAAGCTGGTACTTTGTAAAGCTCTTCTCCCCACTGTGGCTAATCCAGGATCAGGGGTTCCCCAGAGATCATGGTCATCTTTCCCCCTCAGCTGGCTCTCCTAATGTAGGATTCTTTCTTTCTTTGTTTCTTTCTTTCTTTCTTTCCTTCCTTCCTTCCTTCCTTCCTAACTTCCTTCTTTAGACATCTCAGTGATAAGCATCTGATTTGTTTTGTTTTGTGTTTAGTTTTAGGAAGACGTGATTTTCAAAGCTAATTATGAAAACATTCGTCATTGGAATCAGTGGGTGAGTAATTTTGCTACAAACAGCTGGTGGAGATACTGGGGGTGTCCAAGGAGTGTTGTGGGGGATGGAGGGTCAGAATTTCTGAGTCCTCAGGAAGAGAGCAGGCCACTGGATATCAACCAGGGGACCACTGGCTACAGAAATGGCAACAGGAGATGAGAGAGTCTCCCCTAAACCGAAACACAGGGCTGTCAGTAACCAAATCTGTATGCCTTACCATTTCTTTTCTGGAGTTGACACCAGAGACGTTTTATCCTTATTATCCTGATGTCCTGATTGCCCTGGCATAATGATTAGTTGCGTGCCCCTCTCCCTCTCAAAAGTGTCCTAAATTATAGGGTCACCCTCCTTGTGGTACCAGAGGTATGCATGCAAATAAGATACCAAAACAGCTCCAAAGGACATTGTTTGGCTGCTTTTTTGTGTACGTCTTTCTTCTGAGTACCTTCACACTAGGTGTGGCCCAATGAATGAAATACTTGAGACTGTTAAACGTTTGTGATTTGGGGGCGATCACTGTATTGTATTATGTTACTATAGCAGGTAATCAGAGGTAAAAGGGAATGAATCCAGTGTCAGAACTCTGCCTCGTTTTCTCCCATCTAACCAGAACACCAGAGTTCTGTTTTTCTCTGCCTTGCTTTTCTTGAACAGGCTTCCCCTTCTGCACTCAAGGCCGCCATTGTAAATCAAGCCCTCGTTCCCTAATTCCAGCCTCCCCCTCTTATCCTTTCCTAGGTACCTCTCCACCAGTTGAATCTTCTTGCAGAAAGGTTTAAGTATTCTCTCACCTAGTGAACAGTATACAGTGGTTACCAGTTATCTAGAACAAAATCTGAATATCCAGGTGTGTGAAGACCATCCATACATAGTAAAAGAAATGTATTAGCTTTGGTGGCATGGAGGCTGTAGGGAAGGTTTGATCCAGGAGCTCAGTGGTATCACCAAAGACTCCATGACTTTTCATCTCTTCTTTGTGTCTTCCTGCATTCGGATTCATCCTAGAGTTGGCTGCACTTTTGGGGCACAATGGGTTAGCAAAGGTTCTGGGCCCTGCTCTGGAGCCCAAACCAGACCTCAGAAGCCAGGGTAGAATCTGAGGAGGCAGCTACCAGGGCAACTCTAGCATCCAAACCAACTTTCATTCTGCATATGTAAGAGGAACATTCCCTTCTCCTCCGTGTTCCAGGTGTAGAAACCTGCCTCGGGCTTTCTTGCCCCATGCATTAGGTGCTAACCACACTTCCTGAAGAAAGTCTCCCCTTCACTGTCTTGTCCTCAGCGAGGGTCAGGATTTCTTGTTAGGGCTTCACAGAAGCATCTACCATACTCAGCCGTAGTGGCCTCTGTTCCTGCCATTTTCCTTCATCCAGACTCCTTGTGTATCTACCACTTGCTATGCTGTGAAGGGGTCATTCAGTTAAGACAGAGGGATTCCAAAGTATCTCAAGATCATTCAAGATCCTCCTAAAAATGGAATGCTTGTGTGAAGATGTTCATTTTTCTGGGGGAGGGGCATATGACCTTCATCAGAGTCTCACAGAATTCTGTGATGTTAGAATATATAAGTTTCATGGGCTTTGGAGTTAGACTTTGTATCTCATCATCATTACTTGCTAGTTGTTCCCTTGGGCAATTTTTATGAGTATATAGTCTTTCAGTCCTTAGTTTCCTGAACTGTAAAATGGTAATATTAATACCTACCTGCTACAGAATGGATTTGCTTCTTGAGTACCTGCAGACAGCCTTTTTAACTTTCCCTGTCATATTCCAAAAACACTCACCCTTCCTGTCTCTTGGCACATAAAAAAACAAATGGACAGGACTTGTGCATTTATGCTCTAAGAGAAGAGTTAGTCTTAAGGTGTCACCTGACGCGAATACCAAGTATAGATCGTAGGCTTGAACTTGCGCCATTCTGACTTGTTAAATTCTCATTAAACCCTTCTCCTCTCCCTGACCTGTACTACCTTCTGTCTAGTCTGTCTCCTCCAAGTCTGTGACACTGGAATGCTTGCTTCTCATGGTCTCCAGCTAAGTCAGTGAGAAGAGAGCTAAGTACGGTTGGTTTGACTGTATCATCTGAAAGAGTTAAGTCTAGAAAATGACACATTTTCTGGCCACATTGCTCAAAAAAGTTAGCCCTGTTTACTCTCTCTTTTAAACTAACGTTCAGGGGCACCTGGGTGGCTCAGAGGGTAAAGCCTCTGCCTTCACCTCAGGTCATGATCTCAGGGTCCTGGGATCGAGCCCCACATCGGGCTCTCTGCTCAGCGGGGAGCCTGCTTCCTCTTCTCTCTCTCTGCCTGCCTCTCTGCCTACTTGAGATCTCTGTCTGTCAAGTAAATAAATAAAATCTTTAAAAAAAAAAA